>CAUYON010021635.1:0-59137 GCA_963573935.1 Arctocebus calabarensis | reverse complement strand
GACATTTTAACAATGTTGATTCTTCCCAGCCATGAGCATGGTATGTTTTTCCGTTTCTTGACATGTTCAGCTATTTCTTTTCTTAGAGTTTCATAGTTCTCTTTATAAAGATCTTTCACATCCTTTGTTAAATAAACTCATAAATATTTCATCTTCTTTGGTACTACTGTGAAAGGGATAGAGTCCTTGATTGTTTTTTCGGCATGACTATCATTGGTATATATAAAGGCTACAGATTTATGAGTGTTGATTTTGTAGCCTGAGACACTGCTATATTCCTTAATCACTTCTAAAAGTTTCATAGTAAAATCCCTGGTGTTTTCCAAATATACAATCATATCATCTGCGAAGAGTGAAAGTTTAATATCTTCTGATCCTATGTGGATACCTTGATCACCTTTTCTTCCCTAATTGCAATGGCTAAAACTTCCATTACAATGTTAAAGAGCAATGGAGACAATGGGCAACCTTGTCTGGTTCCTGATCTAAGTGGAAATGATTTCAATTTAACTCCATTTAATACTATGTTGGCTGTGGGTTTGCCATAGATGGCCTCTATTAGTTTAAGAAATGTCCCTTCTATACCAATTTTCTTATGTGTTCTCATTATGAAGGGATGCTGGATATTAGCAAAAGCTTTCTGCATCAATTGAGAGAATAATAGGGTCTTTGTTTTTTAATTTGTTTATGTGCTGAATTACATTTATGGGTTTATGTATATTGAACCAGCCTTGGGATCCTGGGATAAGCCCACATGGTCACGGTGTACAATCTGTTTGATGTGTTGCTAGATTCTATTTGTTAAGATCTTATTGAATTTTTTTGCATCAATATTCATTAGTGATATTGGTCTGTAGTTTTCTTTTCTTGTTGGGTCTTTTCCTGGTTTAGGGATCAAGGTGATATTTGCTTCATAGTATCTGTTGGGTAGTATTCCGTCTTTTTCTATATTTTGGAAAAGGTTGAATAATATAGGTACTATTTTCTCTTTAAAGGTTTGGTACAATTCTGACGTGAAGCCATCTGGTCCTGGGCTTTTCTTTTTAGGGAGATTTTGTATAGTTGATGCTATTTCAGAACTTGATATCGACCTATTCAACATTTCCACTTCATTCAGGCTAAGTCTACGAAGGTGGCATGCTTCCAAGTGTTGGTTGATTTCCATCAGATTTTCATATTTCTGAGAGTAAAGTTTCTTGTAATATTCATTAAGGACTTTTTGAATTTCTGAGGGGTCTGTTGTTATTTTGCCTTTACCATTTCTGATTGATGAAATTAGAGATTTTACTCTTTTTTTCCAGATTAGATTAGCCAAAGATTTATCTATTTTATCAATCTTTTCAAAGAACCAACTTTTTGATTTATTGATCTATTGTATAATTCTTTTGTTTTTAATTTCATTTAATTCTTCCCTGTTTTTGGTTGTTTTTTTTCTCCTGTTGGGTTTGGGGTTGAAATGTTCTTCCTTTACCAGTTGCTTGAGGTGTCCCATTAAATTGTTAACTTCCTCTCTTTCTGTTCTCTTGAGGAAGGCTTACAGTGCTATAAATTTCCCTATTAGGACTGCCTTTGCAGTATCCCAGAGGTTTTGATAATTCATGTCTTCATTGTCATTTTGTTCCAAAAATTTAGTGATTTCCTTCTTAATCTCATCTATGACCCATCTATTATTCAGCATAAGGTTGTTTAGCCCACCTGTTTTTGTTTGAGTATTCATATTCCTGTTATTGTTGAGTTCAAATTTTATTCCATGGTGGTCTGAGAAGATGCAAGGAATAATTTCTATTCTTATAAATTTGCTGAGGTTAGACTTGTGACCTAAGATGTGATCAATTTTGGAGTATGTTCCATGGGCTGATGAGAAGAATGTGTATTCAATTTTATTAGGATGAAATGTTTTGTAGATGTCTGTTAAATCCAAATGTTGAATAGTTAAGTTTAAATCTAAAATTTCTTTACTTAGCTTCTTATTGGAGGATCTATCCAACACTGCTAAAGGAGTATTAAAATCTCCAACTACTATGGAGTTGGAGGAAATCAAGTTACTCATGTCTACTAGAGTTTTTCTTATAAATTGAGGTGCATTCTGGTTGGGTACATAAATATTAATAATTGAAATCTCATCATATTGAGTATTTCCTTTAACAAATATGAAATGTCCTTCTTTATCCTCCTTACTTTGGTTGGTTTAAAGCCTATTGTATCTGCAAATAAGATTGCAATATCCACTTTTTTCTGTTTTCCACTTGCCTGGAATATGGATGACCATCCTTTCACCTTGAGTCTATATTTATCTTTTAAGGTAAGATGAGATTATTGTATGCAGCAGATATCTGGCCTGAGTTTTTGTATCCAGTCAGCCAACCTATGCCTCTTTAGAGGACAATTTGAACCATTCACATTAATTGAAAATATTGATAAATCTTGAGAAAATCTAGTGGGCTTTTTTATTCCTTTCAACGTCGTGGAAGTTGGAATTTGGTAAAAAGTTTCTGGATGAGTTTACTTTTGCATTGGAGGATTACACTGGTCATTATGGAGGATAGGTCTGAGAATATCCTGGAGAGCTGGTTTAGTTATAGCAAATTTCTTCAACATGTGGATGTCATTGAAGTATTTAATTTCTCCATCATAAATGAAACTCAGTTTAGCTGAATACAAGATCCTAGG
Organism: Arctocebus calabarensis; assembly: GCA_963573935.1. Classification (NCBI taxonomy): domain Eukaryota; kingdom Metazoa; phylum Chordata; class Mammalia; order Primates; family Lorisidae; genus Arctocebus; species Arctocebus calabarensis. Next base: position 56,467 of record CAUYON010021635.1, on the reverse strand, counting down.
TTGAAAGTTATTTTGTTTTAGGATATTAAAAGTCAATTAACATTCTCTTTTAGCTTGATAGTTTTGATCAGAGAGATTTACAATTATTCTAATATTCTTCCCCTTATAGGTTATAGATTTCTTGCATCTGGTTGCTTTCAAAATTTTCTCCTTCATGTTACATTTAGTGAACTTAATTATGATGTGCCTGGGGATATCTTACTTGGGTTGAGTTGTGCTGGGGTTCTGAAAATGTCTGCTATCTGAATTTCAGAATCTCTTGGCATATCTGGAAAGTTCTCTTTCATAATCTCATAAAGAAGAGACTCTGTGTCTTGTGATGCCACTTCGTCATTTTCAGGTCCCTATAAGGTGAATATTGGTTTTCTTCAAGTTATCCAAGAGCTGTCTGAGAGAATGATCCAGTTTTGCCTTCCATTCCTCTTCCTCTTTGTAGGTTTGGGAGCATTCAAAAGCTTTGTCTTCAATGTCGGAAATCCTTTCTTCTGCTTGCTCCATTCTGTTGCTGAGGGACTCTGCTGTGTTTCTCAGATTTTGAGGGCTGCAACATCTTGTTTCAATGTGTCAAAATCTTTGGTCATTTGGTCTTTGAATTCTTTGACTTCTTGAGACAATTTTTGAAATGCACCCTGAATTTCTAAATCCAACTTTCCCTCTATTTTATTGATCTTGTTTGCAATCCAAATTCTGAATTCAATTTCTGACATCTCAGCCATCTATTTCTGCATAGGATTGTCATTTGTGTCCACCAAATTGTTCCTTGTGGGGGTTGATCTACTCTGGTTGTTCATGTTGCCAGAGCTTTTCCGTTGATTCCACCCCATGATTAATTTTACACCATTTGACTGGATGAGTAGATAAGGACCAGTTGGGCTGGGGGTTCTAGGAGTAGTGATTGACCAGTCCTTTGCTTGAAAGCTGGGACTGGTGTCTGTACCTTTTTCCCTAGAGTTTTACCAAGGACCCGAACAGTGTTACTGCTTGCAAAACTGGCGGCCTTCTTGGTGTGGTGAGGTTAAATGGCTCTGTATTATTTTTAGCTGGTCTTTGTCTTACCCTAGAGAATCAGTTACTCTGGATTGAAGTCTGAGCTGTGGAGAAATACCAGCAGTTAAGTCAGTGCGCACACCCCCCCGGCAACAATTGGAAAAATAAAATTAAACCTTCCCACTACCACACACCCAAGGTACCACTTTGGAAAGTCCTCAGGTGATTGGTCCAGTTGAAGAGGTCCCAATCAATTGTCCCAGCCAGCACCGGTCACAAACGGAAGAGTTAAAAGTCTGTGGCAACTAGATAGCAGGGATCTGCTGGAAGCTCTAGTATAACTCATTCCAGTGCTCTGTGAGCTCAGGAGGGCCCCCCCAGCAAGTATATTAGTCTTGGAAGGTTGATGCCTCCTTCCCCACCTTGCCCCTCTGTCACACCCAGTCACTGGTAACCCCACAGGGCTGTGATCCAGTTTCCTCCAATGAGCAGATGCTCCAGAGGTTTGCGACTGCCTGGCTCACATTCCTCTCACCACTCCCGAGCCAGAAAATCAGCACAGATCAGCAACAGTCCACACCTCATCCACAACCCTCGAGAACATGTCCAAGAATCTGGACTCTGTGGGGGACAGGTCTCCAGACTTTGGGGTGAGAGTGGAGGGGGAATGTCAGGAGCTCAAACTTGCAGGTAGAGAATATATACAGTTTTATACAGTTTTATGCCTGGTGGGAGAGTGCTGTGGCACCCTAGTAGGGGAAGGAGGTCTGGTTTTTAGAGGGTCTCTTCCGTGGGGTAGAGTGGGAGGACATCTGAACTCTGATTGCTTGTTTGTATGGAGGTATGGAGTATACTGTGAGCTGCTCTCAACGGGGAGGGGACTCCTGTCCACTGGGTGATGTGCTCTGTACCTTTTTGTTTGTGTCCTTGGGGTCGTAGGTCACCCCAGCAGGGTTGATGTGCATTCTTTGACCTTCTCTTTTGGCTCAGATCCAAACCATTGGCTTTCTTGCTAAATTTCTGTCCTTTAACTCTCCTTCTGGACAGGAGCATCTGCGGAAAGCTGGCTACAAACCGCCATCTTGGCTCCTCCCCCCCAGAGAGGATGATTCCAGTTAACTTATTAATAAGTATTTTCACATAGGTTGATTTTAGAAATACCATTATATAATGAGTGTGACCAAGATCTGCAATGGTGTCTCTTAAATGTCTACATGTGAGGGGTTTGGGGGATGAACTCCCCTTAGGAATTAGGGGCTATGCAATAAATGGGTTGTAGCCTTCACTTGAATGATAAAGAATCTGTCTCATATTAGGGGTGTATACATTGGATACTTTTTCTTCCATTCTAGAGATACTTTGCTAAGGAGAACATGTTCCAGCTCCATCCATGTAAAAATGACAGAGGAAAAGTCACCCTCTTTCTTTAAGGCTGCATAATAATCCATGGTATACATAAACTGTGGTACATGTATGCCACCGCTGGTTTCACAGGAGGCAGAGCTCAGGGGCTGATGCCAGCGGTGGTGATGGCTGTAAATACAGATGAAACTTTTCTCACGCACCTGTTGCTCACCTTTTGCTGTGTGGTCATGGACGGTCCATACTGTGACCTGGGGTGGGGGAAACACAGATCTAGGGATTTTGAGGATCCTGAATAGTTTTTCTCTAGTGCCCATGTTTTTGCTACACCAGGTAGAAATTAACCTGTCAGATTTTCCTTCCTTCCACTATAATAGCTATTGCTGCTATTATACAGGAGTTCCTTCCTTTTCTGGGTGTAGTTACAGGACCTAATCCCCTTGCTCTGTGTGTGTGTGTGTGTGTGTGTGTGTGTGTGTGTGTGTGTGTGTGTTCCCTCCTCTAATCTTCCTTTCCACCTTTTTCAAGGGATGGAGTTATTTCCTATCCATAAGGCAAAACAGACAAGGGGTAAAAATGGCTTTTTCCCTAGGTTCATCTCTCCCACAATTTTTTCTTTTACTTCCTCCCTACAAGCACTAAACCCATATCATTTGTTTTCCAGAATTAGAAACTTTGGAAAATACAAAAGAGGTACTACCTAATGATACAGAATTAACAGAAATAAATCAGGACAATTTTGCGGGAAAGGGAATGTTTGATCACCCTAAAAGTGGGCTTTTGGCTGAAAGATTTAGGTAAGATTCGTTTGCATTTCATCATGGATTTTGAATGCTAGAAAATCTTTCACAGACAAAAATAGGAGAGAGGTTGGGTGTAGAGTGTTACTCTTATCAAGGAGTTCTGTATACCGAGGATAAGTAGAGGAAACGTGTAGAGTAATAATCTCATCTTCATATATTTTTTTCCTTTGCCACCCAAATCGCCATCCTGGCCCAGCAGTCTACCTCAGGGCAGTGTGAGTGGCAAAGACATGTAGGGGGCGGAACGGGGAAGGGTTATGAGTAATGAGAAGAGAGTTTCTGTCGTCATTGAGTGACTGGGAAATGAGGTGCTATTTTAGTTGGGGGAACCGTTGTCTTGTAAAGGATAAAAGTAAGTCAGATAAATAAAAATGAGAAGTGTTCATACAACCTGAGTGTCTAAAAGGAACCCATCAAATAGAGTCCTGGGGACTTGAGGGCTTTTCATCCCACTGCCCTTTGGTCAGAAAACTCTTGATAACATTTATTAAGCTGGTTACTGTTTCTTATTATCCAGGCATCTTCCCAGGTCCCCTCTTCCCAACTGTGTGCATATGGTCGGCATCTCGGTAGCCAAACCGCAGTGACAGTCTCTGCTGTCTCCAGTTCGACTGGCAGAGAGGCCGTCCCTACTTCTGTGGACATCTGTTGCAGGACTTCTCTGTCCCTTTCTGCACAGCAAAGATGCGGGGAGAGAGGAGTCAGGAAAATTCAGTAGTGAAATGTCAACCTCGTGGCATATTGATTTTTTTGGATTTACTTACTTGTACCTCTGGGAATCTCGCGCATATGACACTTGGCTCAATTACTCATTCAACCTTATGTAGAGGGATTTTCAATGTCTCCCATTTTTGAGCAGCCTGGCAATATGTCCAATGTGATTGATATTGTCATTATTTTCTTTCAGTTTGAATTTATGATCTAATGATCAATTTGGTACCTAGGGAACATTTGAAATTGAGCTGACTTACTTCTCTCTCTCTCTCTCTCTCTTTTTGGTAGTTTTTTTTTTTTTTGCTCCCATTTTCCTCATAATACCACCACTATTTCTAAGACATCTGACAACAAAATCAAGTTTTTAGTCTGCAGAAAAAAATTATTAATATTAGAAACAACCAGTCTAATATCACTTAATATGATTAGAAATAATATGTCCTAAAACCCAAAAACATATAGCAATTTTATTAGCTATCTAATAAAAGAATATGTCAAATGAATATAAATATCTAAATTGGTAGAATACATACAAATAACACCAAAAATTTAACTATTAAAAAAGCGCTCTTAAGTACCTGCTATTTGGTAGGAACTTTAGACTTCATAATTGTTCTAAATGAGCTTCATGGTAAATGGGGATGAACACACGAGGTTTGGACCATAATACCGCATAATATAGGATTGTGAAAACTGCAACCCTAATTGCCATAGTCTCCAATATTGAAGTCCTGACGGATTAAAATCCTGAAACATCTAAAAATCTGAAAATCCCAATCATAGGATGGCTGCCTTATGTTAGGCATAACTACTATCTTGTCTTTATTTAGAAATTAAATATGGTTTAAGGTGGTGCATACGGGTGTCAAGTTGACAAGAGGAAGACTTGTGGATGTAATTTTGGCCGTCAACTTGACTGGGTTTAGGAATGGCTAGAAACCTGGTAAGGCATGATTTGGGGCATCTGTGAAGGTGTTTCCAGAGATGAGTGTGTGAGTCTAAGTGTATTAGATGGGGGAAGAGCTGTCCTCAGTGGTGGTTGGTACTATCCACTTGACGGAGAACCCAGGGAGACTAAATACCAAAGGCGAATTAGCCTCCCTCTGAGAGCTGAGACAGGCCTTTCTCCTACTGCTTTGGACATCAAAACTCCAGGCTCACAAGCCTCTGGACTCTGACGCTGACACCAGCAGCCTCCTGGATCTCAAGGCTTTCTTTCAGCCCGGGCCACTGTACCCGCCTCAGAACGTCTCCAGCTTGCCGATGACTCGTCCTGGGACTTCTCAGCCTCCATAATTGTGTGAGCCAATTTTCCTAATAAATTCTCTCTCATATACTACCTATGCATTCTATGAGTTCTGTCTCTCTGGATAACCTTAGATATTAATGACTTGAATTTGGCATTGGGGAATTTGAATATTATTCCTTCTTCCTGAATTTCATACAAAACAATGAAAAAGATCTGTTCCCTTGCAAAAATGCCTTGATGAGTTGAGTGTGTGAGGCTACTTAATGGTCAAAGGGAAAAGTTTAAAAGCTAATTATTATTAAATAATTCTTATTGGTGCTATGAAGGCAGAGAATCATTTGCCTGTGATAACCTAGCAATAATCAGACTTTCATGGATAATACATACTTACAAAATTTATACAACCACAACTACTATCCAAATTCAACTGCAGCGAGTGTTTTGAAGGTCACAGAAGTGAAAAAGCAAGTGAAAACACTAGAAAGCTCCCTATCAAATTATTCAATCATGTATGACGGTGGACTCTTCGCACAGAGCCCCATACTTGCCTTCAAATATGCCTTTCACCAGAGAATAAAAAGAATTCCACCAACTCAGCCACCTTTTGAACCAAAGACACTTGCCTATTTTGAGGTCCTCTACTATCACAAAACACATTAAATGGTGAAATTTTCTTGGTCAGGGATTTAACTATCAAAGATGATAGCCTTTCTATATGCCACTAAATCTAACAAAGGAACTAGCACCCGCTTCACTTTGATTAGGGGATGACACTTTGAAAACTGTCCCCACTGGTTTGTATGACCCACCCAAAAATTCATAAACACAACATTGACTTTGCCTATAAACATGAACATGGAAACACTGGAATTCCCGCAGTAAGGAAGAGATATGCTTTTTGGACATTTGCATTTGCAAAAGTTTAGATTTTCCTGCATCACAACTGCAGTGGTTACCCATCAAAATTTTGCAGGAGCCCCATCAAAAAAATTAGGTTATTTGGCTCGGTGTCTGTAGGTCAGTGAGTAGGGTGCCAGCCAAATACGCCAAAGCTGGTGGGTTTGAGCCCAGCCTGAGTCTGCTAAGCAATGACAACTGCAACAAAATATAGCTGGGCATTGTGGTGGGAGCCTATAGTCCCAGCTATTTGGGAGGCTGAGGCAAGAGAATTGCTTAAACCTGAGAGCTTGAGGTTGCTGTGAGCTGTGATGCCACGGCACTCTACTAAGGGTGACATGGTGTGACTCTATCTCAAAAAAAAAAAAAAATTAGGTTGTTAATTCTTGACAGTATTCAGATGACTGCAGTTATAAAGCTGGGTCCACACAGTTACCAGCCATGCTGATATCCATTTATATATTTTGTTTATTGACCTGTGTCTTTTGTTGTTGTTGTGACTTTGTTTTGTTTTTTGAGACAGAGTCTCACTCTGTTGCCCTGGCTGGAATGCCAAGGCGTCAACCTAGCTCACAGTAACCTCAAACTCTTGGGCTTAAGGAATCCTCCTCTTCAGCCTGCAAAATAGTTAGGACTACAGGTGCCCACCACCACACCCAGCTAATTTTTCAATTTTTAGTTGAAATGGGGTCTCGCTTTGCTCAGGCTGATGTTGAACTCTGATCCCCTGACTTCAAAGTGATCCTCCGTCTCCGACCTCCCAAAATGCTACAATTACAGATGTGAGCCACCATGCCCGGCCTGACCTATTTCTTTATGAATGTGGTTCATCTGCTTATAATTACTATACCTGTCCTTAGTCTAGCTGTATATACTTGCAGAAATAGGCCTTATTCTTGCCTATTTTACTGTGTGGCCCATGAAGTGTTTTGTCTGATTTTGTATGTTTCTCAAATAAATCCCCCTTTAAAAAAATGTAAATAAATATCTTTAAAATAATTTATTATTGTTCTTTTCAGATTTGTATTTTTGGGGATTTTGGCCTTTCAGGATCTCAAAATTTTGGATTATGGTGTACACGATTATGAACAGCTCCGGTTCAAAAGCTCTATAGAACTAGTGAATGTGGATGTGTAAAAGAAGGCCATGCAGCTGGAGGAGAGAGAGAAGCGTAAGACTAGGCCAAGTTGCACATCAGAGGCCACGGATCTCTGATTCATCTTTACCTAGGTGCGTGAACTGCGGTAATCAGGGATGGCTGACCTGATTCAATCCATGCAAATGAGGTGGAGATGAGGCCGCCCGGAAATGGTGAGAGCATTTGCCCTTCACGTGAGACTTTGTGGCTACCTAGAGCAGGAAAAGGGCAAAGCTAGAGAAGAATGGACTAATTTGAGAGACTGTCCAAAGAGGAACGGGATGGGACTTGTGTTTTATTTGTTACTGGGGACAAGGGAGATAAGAAGAATAACATCAATTATTATTACGTGAACAGCTAGCTCCATTTAGAGATAGGACCCTCTGAAAGAGGACCAGGTTATGACCAATTTTAAGTGGGTGATTCAGAGAGTAATAAATTTGTCTCATTTGAGATATATTGAGATTGGAGGGCTTTCTAGGTAGCCAAAACTACCAGGACTGCATTGTTGGATATAAGCTCTAAGCTTAAATGAAAGATCAGGCATGACGTTTATAATTATTAGCATCATCTGTGTCTAGGCAGTAATTAAAGGCAAGGGTGTGAAATATGACAGTCCAGATGGGGAATGGAATGGGAAGATGAGAAAGCCCACTATTGTATCTGGAAACATGGGAACGTTTGATGGTTGGATGGTAAAGACAAAACTTGACAAAGGTACACATGCTGGGGTGTCCACCCTCCTTTTTTTGGTCTTTTTCCCTCTTCTGCACATTAGAAGAAGAGCTATCTTGGGCCAGGCTCTAAATGCACACACACGAATGAAAGCTGACTAGCAAAGAAGAAAAAATGATATCTGACACCACAGATCAGCAAAAATGTCCTCAAATAAATGCCCACAAGCTGCAGGTTGAATGCTACTGCATAGAGAATGAGTGGTCGTGGAGCAGGCATCAAAAACAGGAGTCTGTTGGGTTAGACAACCAATATCAATAGTAATTTTCAAGTCAGAGTTCCTTGGGTCACGTGCTACTCTACAATCAAAGAAGATGAGGATAGAAAAGTACCTGTTGACTGAAGTGGTATGAGCAGAAAGACAGGGGAAATGACAGAATTAGCTATGGACTGACTTGGCATCATATATTCATAATATCTTATGATATGGTTTTTCATTTCACAAACACTTGCAGAGACATTTTCACATTGTTACATGTTTTTCTAGCACAGCTCCACCATGGTTTATTAAATGCATTTCATATTGTTGGCCATTCCAAATTTTACCACTATAAACAATCCTATAATGAGCAGCCTTGCAGCTATGTCTTTATGGATATAATTATGTCCTCGGGCTACATTTCTAGAAGTATAAATGCTAGGTTAAAAGTGTTCTGCATTTTAAATATAGGGTTATATAATCACTGGAATGTTAACAAACCAGTGTAAGCTAAGACTGTGAGGTCTACTAGTATTTCATCTCTGAGGAATGAAAGTAAACCTAATTGGTTATTTTCTTTTATTATTCATATTTAGTTTAGTCCATATAGACCTCTTGGACTGGTTTAAGTTGAACCATAGTATAAAATCTTTCTTTCAGAAAAGAATAAATTACTAACATTTAGTTAGCACTTACTATGTACTAGCAATCTTTTAAGCAATTAGATAGATATATAGATAGAGGATGGACATTTAATTCTGATAAGAATCTTCTCTTTTATTTTCATTATTATTTCTCTTTTATTTTTCATTGTTATTTCTTTAGATATTAAGCAGACATAGACTAAAGCTCTTTTTGCATAGTAGGAGGGGTAAATTCTTCTGTTCAATGTCAAGGTTCTGGAAAGCATAGGCCCTAGGAATGGTGTCATCCTGTAACAATGAACTATGAGGTCAAGCAGGAAAAGGGTGTGTGTGTTCTATGGCTCATTAACATCATAAAATAAATATCCAAACAGCACCAGGTCATGGCAGTATGCAAATAACAGAGGACATTTTATATAAAGCTTTATACTTTACCATGCATTTTCAACACAAAATTCTTTTTGCTCTTCAAAATTAACTATTGGACAACAGAGACGACGCTTTCCACTAAGAAGGAGCAGAAGAAATCAGAGGAGGAGAAAAAGAAGCGAAGCTAACAAGGGCAATCGGAGAGAAAGGGGACCTGCTTTATTCCAAGTATGTTAATTATAAAGAAAAAAAATTAAAAAAAAAAACTGAAATGAGGTAAGAAATGGAACAGCATTTTTTCCGACAAGGAGAGCTAGTCCAAGTATACAACTTTCTCCTGAAGAATGCATTTAGTTTCCTCAATGACAGCCAAAGTTGAAAAGCAAAAATATGGCTTTCATATTTAGCGAAACAGCCATTAGGACACGAAAACAAATAAAAGATTTGGTTGGAATGAAGAAGGATATTAACAGTTTCTGCTAACCACTAAAAACCCAGAAGGGTTCCACTAAAATGGAAATAGAAAAACATGTTTTGAAACATTACTGTAATCAGATTTTAAAGCCATTTTTGGTAAGAAATAACAAAAATAATCTGAGGTTTGCCGCTCTAAGATCCATCTAGCTAAGTAATGGTCAAGAGCAGTGCTTTACTGTCTGCTTCAGTATCATCAAAACTATCTCCACCATGCATTTATCTCTTTTTTCTTATCAGGATCCAAAGTAGAAGGGCTTCAATGACATTGTGAACCTGGAAGAAGGGCATGATCCATTTATTAGCATCCTTCTGGACAAGTTATTTTATTTGATCTATGTTTCTGTGTTGGTTACTTGTTTTGATCCAGTATCTTTCCACAGATGCTTTCCTTTCTTGGAATTTGCACTTGACACTTAGCAGGTAGAGGAAATCACTACTTGACTTGTCTGTAAAATGGAGGATTCTGATGACCTATTTTCTAGGTTCCCTTCCAGTACAAAACTGTTATACTTATTTCTACCTCTTTGCATCTTTTGGGGGGAGGGGTGGTTTATGGATTTGGGGTACTTTATTTTTATTTTTTTCCTTTTCTTTTTTTTTTATTGTTTGGGATTCACTGAAGGTACAAAGAATTAGGTCACGCTGATTGCTTTTGTTAGGTAATGTCCATCTTATAATTGTGTCCCACCCCCAAGAGGTGTGCCATATGCTGTGACCCCCATCTCCCCTTCCCTCTCCTCGCTTCCTCATTCTCCTGCCACCCACCATGTATTGGGTCATCTACAGCCTTCATATTAGAATTAGGTACATTGGATTCTTATTTATTCTTGTGATGCTTGACTAAGAAGAATGTGTTCCACCTCCATCCAGGTTAATACAAAAGATATACAGTCTCCATCTCTTTTAATGGCTGAATAGAATTCCATGATATGTATACCTCAGTTTGTTAATCCATTCCTGGGTTGGTGAGCATTTAGGTTGTTTCCAAATTTTGGTGATTGTAAATTTAAATTGAGCTGTGATAAACAGTCTAGTGCAAATGTCCTTAAGATAAAATGACTGTTTTTTTTCTGGGTAGATGCCCAGTAGTGGGATTGCAGGATCAAATGTGAGGTCTAATTTGAGTTCTTTGAGGATTCTCCATACTTCCTTCCAAAAAAGGTGTATTGGTTTGCATCTTTTTTTTTTTTTTTTAATCATAGCTGTGTACATCAATGCAATCACAGGGTACAATGAGCTGGTTTTATATACAATTTGAAATATTTTCATCACACTGGTTAGCATAGCCTTCTCAGCATTTTCTTAGTTATTGTTAAGTATTGCTTTGACACACTTATGGTAAGAGTATGATGCATGGTTCACTATCAAGGACTTCAGCTTGTCCATGCCCCATTTAGAGGTATTAAGGTTTGACCGATTTGCAATGTGATGGTATTCTGTGTATAATTCACTCAATTGATTACAGAAATGGAAATGTAGTTTCTGCATCTTATATATTTATATGTACATATTTAACACACTAATACTAATATTATGATAAAATGTGTGATTACTGTACTTGTCTCATAGCTCAAAATTGGCCTGATCACAATTGATATTTTATTTCTATATGGATACATAAAGACATTGGACTGATATTTTGCATTTCCTTCAAAGGACAAATTCACCGAGGATTAAATTGCCATTCATAGTGTCAAATAAAAATAAATTGCTTGTCTTTCATCTGTCCATTCATCTTGGGAACATTTGGCTAGTGGAGAGAGACTTCCTTCCACAGTGAATGGGCTTGGTTTGCTTCCAAATAATATTCTGTGAAACTGAGTTTGGTTTCATAATTTCGAATACAGCAGAAATGAGATGAATCTTTTCTTCCCCATTCTGAGAGAATTAAATTTGTTAACCCTCTGTGCAACAGAGTTAAATGGAAAGATTCAAACTTGGAGAAATCACAGCTTGAGTGGCTGGGAACACATCCTTTCTGATTTCCTTCCCAGCTGTGTTACTGACGTTTTAAGTGACCTGAAGTAAGTAATATGGATGCGTCACTTCCCATGTAAACGAGTATCACTATCCATTTCCCTTTAGTAAACTGAGCATCCCAGGGCTTTGTATAAGTTGTTAATTCTTGTGCATGAAGGCTGCTTTAAAATTACATTCATTTGTTAATCAATTTGGAAAAGAATCAAGAATTAAAAACAGAATATTTCATAGCAGTTTTATAGAAACCGTGATTTCTCTTCACTCTCCTTCCTCCTTCCCCTTAGGAACCACCATAGAGCAAAATATTAACAGTACAAAAATGTTGTGAAACTGTAAAGTACTCCAGAAGTAAAAACTTTCTCAATATTATTCATACCTGAGTGTGGCATAATTACAAAATAAAAGCTATGCATGTCCTCTGGAAATAAAATTAGTAATCTTGGGAGGGGTTCTCTGCTTAAAGGAAGCATCTGGCTATGATTTCTCCTTTGAAAAAAACATTCCTTCGAAGGGGAGAAAGGGAATCATTTTTAAAATATGAGGTCAGACAATTACCTTCCTGGCTCATCCTAAACAAAGAGCTGCACACCGCATGGCTGAATGTCACTGTGGTCAGCAGTAGCACGTTTTCATGATGAGTTCGAGATCTTAATTGACAGACTTCAACTAAGATTGTACATCTGGGCTTAAGTGTTCAGCTCTCCTAAACCATAAGGGGCTTAGGATACGGCTTCACCAACTATTTAAGGCAAAGTTCAGTGATGCTAGACTCTGCGTCCTTTCAATTCAAGTGAGATGTGCGAGTGAGCAGGAGAGGCTACAGAAGGCAGTAGATGGCCCAGGACTGCCCCGTGTCTGCACCATGTGCTGTAGAAGAGGTGGCAGGTGGGGTCACTGTGTCATGTGCAGAGGGACAGGAGCATTTAAGGCCAGTGTGCAGGTATTACACTGTGTGCCCACCGAGTCCTGCATCTTCTGGGAAATCCATCTGGTTACAAAACCAAACGACATCTTTTCCCGTCCATATCCTACTAACTTCTGAGGAGTTTGATGTTTTTATTGGTCATGAAACACTTCCCTTGGCTTTTCTGACAACAGAGTCTTCGGATTTTGCTCCTACCCCTATGACTGCCCCTTCTCAGGCCTTTTATTGTCTGTCTCTACAAACTGAAACCTGAGGAATATAACAATGAGATGCTAATCCTACAGCCTAACAACTAGACCCACACACTGTTCTCCAAGTTGAGGGCCACCCTGCCGACCGCCCATCCTGCAGCCCCCTCAGACTCAAGGAACCCATGGATCTGGTCAGATCCTTCTTCCTGCCTTTCACCAACCATGAATCTCCTCCTGCATCAGTATCTGGGAAACAACCTCCCTCATCACTTCCAAACACAGGTAACCCTCACTACCTGCCACCTCTTGTAATTGGGCAATGTCCACTGTCAATTCGTCCTCTTAGATCACCCTGGAACGCACATCAAAGACCCCGGCGCCTGCCATGGGGTCCCTGTCACAGCTTCTCATTGATCTCCTGGCTCAAGCCTTCTCCAGGGTCCAACCTGTTCTCCCTCTGCACCCAGAGTGGTCTTTCTAAAGCGCAAGGCTGTGTCTCCCCTCCCCCACTCAGCCCCTTCCACTGACTTCACACTGGTTTTCAGGTTCAATCTGGTTCCTACCCCGGGTACACCTGGCTCTTGCCGACTGCGCCAGCTTCATCTCAGGCCCCCTCTGCTTTATTCTGTCTCCCTCAACTGTACAGAAATTCTGCTCCTAGAATTCATCCTGTTCTGTCTCCCCAAACATGCTGTGTCAGGAACATTCTCTTTACTCTCTTACCCACCCGTGCAAATCGTACGCATCCTTCCTCTTAGTCCCTTTTCCCTGTTTTAATTAGGTGCCCTGCTGCTTTTCCTCCCAGCACCAGCATTTATTAGAACACTTATCTCGTGGCCCTGGAATTTTTTAAAACAATCTCTCTCCTGAGACCATTCTGTTCAGTTTCTATCTCCTGTGCCTAACCAACAACCTATACAAAGCAGCATTACCTTATGCAGAATAAATGGCCTCCAGGGGTAACAGCACATATTTGTAGCTATGCTCCATTCATTGGGGCTCCAAGATGGGATTTGCAAAGGTGAGTCTCATTGGCATCCCCGGGAACATAGACGCACTGGCTTTCAGGAAATGTGCATCCCTTACGCCTCTGAAATTTGAAGGATTTTTTTTTGTCATCTTTGTTACTTATGTCATTTTTCTCTTTTGCAAATGAGGAATCTAAGGAACAAAAATAAGTTGAGTGACTTCAAATCATTCATCTAACTAGAAGACAGATGTCTTTTTGCTAGTTCTCATCTTTAGCAAGAAGAGGGGGAAATAGCTTCACTTAAATAGAGGGCCCTCACATAGCCTCTGTCCTGATGAGCAGACTCAGACCGGAGGGGCTTATTTGGGTGTAGGAGTAGATGTAATTGAGTGTAGGTGTATGTGTATTTGGGTGTAGTAGGAGGTGTATTTGAGAGTAAGTGTTAAGTGTATTTAAGTGTAGATGTAGGTGTATTTATGCATAGGTGTAGGTGTATTTAGGTGTGGGAGTAGGTGTGTTTGGGCGTAGGTATATTTAGGCACAGGTGTAGGTGTGTTTGGACATATGTGTATTTATGTGTAGGTGTAGGTGTATTTGGGCATAGGTGTATGTGTATTTGGACATAGCAGTAGGTCTATTTGGGCATAGATGTAGGTGTATTTAGGCATATGCGTAGGTGTATTTGAGTGTAGGTATATTTAGGTGTAGGTGTAGGTGTATTTGTGCATAGGTATATGTATACTTGGGCGTAGGACTAGGTGTATTTAGGTGTGGGTGTATTTGGGCATAGGTGTATGTGTATTTGGGCGTAGGTGATGTGTACTTCAGCATAGGAGTTGATGTATTTGGGAGTAGGTGTAGGTGTATTTGGGTATAAGAGTAGATGTATTTGGGTGTACATGGATGTGTATTTGCTCATAGGTAATGTGTACTTGGGCCTAGGAGTAGGTGTATTTGGGTGTAGGTGTAGGTATATTTGGGCGTAGTAGTAGATGTATTTGGGTGTAGGTGTATTTGGGCATAGTAGTAGGTGTTTTTGCATGTAGGAGTTGGTATATTTGGGCTTAACTGATGTGTACGTGGGCGTAGGACTAGGTGTATGTGGGTGTAGGTGCCTTTGGATGTCGGTGTGTTTGTGTGTTGGAGTAGGTGTATTTGGGCGTAGGAGTAGGTGCTTTGGGCATAGATGTATTTGGGGGTAGAAGTAGGGGTATTTGGGTGCAGGGGTATTTGGGCATAGGAGTATGTGTATTTGGGTGTAGAACTCCCGCAAATAAAAGCAGCAGAGACACCCGCAATGTCTCGTGCTGAGACAAACAATGGTGCCATTTGCAGCAGCCATTGCAAGTAAGTAGGAAGGGGGAAAAGAAAACACATCGTTCTTTTTAGCAATAACAACACATGTATAGAATGGCACCAGGAGAAATATGTCAAAAACACAAGTGTTTAAGAGGCGTTTTCCTCAAGAGAATACTTTTATGTGCTTTAAATACATCTTAAGTGTGAAATACAAGTTATGCTTGAACTGCACATTAGGTATTTTTCCTTAAAAATTCTCCAACTTCATGTGAGGACAAACTCTGTATTTTTTTATTACCTAACTAGAAGAGAATATTTTTGATATTTTTCAGCTCCTTGAAACATCAGCTCTGCCTAAAAAAGTATATGCCTAGGTGGGTGTTGATTAATGGTGCTAAGAACACTTTGTGTAGGATTTTATGCTAATTACCCTTTATACCCTAACCCGTGTCAATTTTAACAATCTAAATTAGCATTTTCTCCCAGGACTCAGGAATGTGAGAATTGGGAAATTGGCTCAGTAAGCTGAGTTAGCAATGAGAAAATTGAGATGTTCTATATTTCTATATTAACATCTGCTGCTTGTTCAAAACGTGATTCTTTCAAAATGATGAAGATATTGAAAGAAAAATGAACAGGGATGGGAAAGTTACCACATAGTTTATATATTTTAAAAATTGCAATATTTGACATTGTCCTCAAGAATCCCAGGTAATAATGCCTTGGAATTTAGGGTTTGGATACACAATATTTGAATAATTGATCACATTATTGTTGATACAATTATTTTAGCTTCTGTGCTATTTTGTCACTTGTATTATAGAACAAACTCTCAAACACACTTAGTTATGAAAAAATAAGGTTAAATCACAATAAATTCCTTGTTTTTCAAGGAATTCAGGTGGGTGACAAGACATTTTCAGATGATTCTTCTTAAAATTAACTACCAAACTTTTCAGGAAGATGATTTATAGTAAACTTCTATCTCATAAAAGGGAATGTGGATTTAGATTCTTAAAAATTGCATGCATTAGTTATACATTGTATGGAGAAGTATCTTTATCCATCATCTTAATGATTGCCTCTAGATTTCTGAACTACCCAGTTTCTCATCATAATCCGTAAGACCTAAGATATATACAACAAGGTTAACATGACACTTTATTAAAAGCAAAAGTTTCAGTTTCAGATGAGTATGTTAGCAAGCCAAGATATAGCCAAGTACTGGCTTGGCCATGCACATTGTAATAAAATCAGAATCATAGAGTAGCACCTGTGGTGTAAAGGAGTAGGGTGCCGGCCCCATGTGCCGAAGGTGCCAGGTTCAAACCCAGCCCTGGCCAAAATACTGCCAAAAAAAAAAAAAAAAATCAGAATCATAAAATAAAAGTTGCTCAGTTCACAATTTTCAAATGTGTCAAATGTGCACCCCAATTTTTGAATTGATTCCCAAATTTAAAATTGTCCCAGCTGACAATTAGGAGTTGAAACTTGGTTGCAGATGAATTTGGATTACTCATGAGTTGTTGTAGTTTTCCTCATATTCCTGCATTCTAGTGGGGCTCAAACTTCTCTATGTCCTTCAAGTTCAAGTGTTGGAGACAAACTTGGAGGGGATGGAGTTCTCCCTAGAGACTAACCCAAGAGGCTGCAGAGAAGTGCAAAGAGCCATGGTCTGCTCCTTGGAACTCCTGAGGAAGCCCTGACTCAGTGAAAATATGAGAGGCCAGCTATGCATGAGTGTGGGGGCACCATGGCAATATTCTGGATAGGGGGCTGCATTCTCACTTTTCCTCTCCTCATTTGCCTTCCCTTGTCAACAAAAGCACCTGCTACTGTATTTCTCTCTGAGCAATGTCCTTTAAGGTTGGACTGTCTCTGCCCTTTCAAATCACCCTAAATCCCGGCAATGTCTTATTCACAGGGGACTCTGTTATCAGACAGTCACAACAGTGGAAATTTAGGTTATACAGAAGCTCTTAATTCAAGACCAGTTTTAAAGACTATCTGCAAGTGTATGAGGAGGGGAAAGCAGCCAGAGGATTTTAGGGGCACCTCCATTTATAACAACCTGTTTGAGCATCACACAATGTGGTTAACACTTAGGTCATTACATCCTGCCCCCAAATCATACCCTAGGGGGGAAGATGAACCATTCCCCCACCCTGTGCCACAGAATAAGCGTCCGTACTACATATAATTTTACTCCCAAATAACTATAGTCTTTTAGCACCAAACAGACCTGGATTCAAATCCTGCTTTTGCTGGTTCACAGCTCAGACAACTTGGGCAGTTACTCAATCTCTCTGTGTTTCAGGCTCATTTTCTGTAAAGTGGGCATAATGTGTAGAGAGTGAATCAAATACTGGAAATGCCAATGCGGTAACCATGTGTGGGAACAGCCCAGTCCTCTGCCTGGCACAGAGGCTGTGCCCTGTGAGTTCTTTCCTTCCTGAGTGTCTCTTTCTGGCCATACTTCCCAGCCTCTCCCACCAGATGTTTGGTTTCTCCTGTGTCTTCTTTTTTCTCCCCACCCCCACCCCTGTCTCTGTTTCCCGGCAACCTCGCCTACTCCGCGCCTTCCCAAGCTTATTATGCCAATGAGCTTTGACACTATATCCCTGGACCACATATTTCCCAATCAGTCCTTTACTTCTGAAGCTTCCTGGACACCATACCAGATTCCTTCAGGCATCCCAAACCCAAGTGTTTGAATATAAATGGTGTTTATTTCCGTCTTGACTTCCCATACATCTAAAGAGACATGAATCCTATTAATCACAGCTCCTAAATGTTATTGGAATCCATCTTCCCCTCTTGACTCCCAGGGCTGCTGTTCTAATCCAGACCCCTTCTAGTTCCTTAAGGAATTTGTAAAAGGTCTCCTGGCATCTACCTCTCACTTGCCCCGCACCCCATGCCGTCCTCAGAATCACATTCCAAACTGACTGACCATTCTGTAATGCAAACATCGTGGTCCTATTCCTCAGGCTCACTTCATTTTTCAAAGTCTTTATTACTTTGAATAAAATTCAGTCTCCATTGTACGGCCCTCCACCCCAGGCCCTCCTACTCACTCTTCACACTGTGTCTTTTGCTCATTTCTTTTCCCTTTGCCTGGAATGTGCATTCTCCCCTGCTCAGCCTTATGAATTCCCGTCTCCATTTAAAAAGGCAGCTCAGGGCCTCTAAAGAGTCTTTTTTTTTTTGAGACAGAGTCTCACTTTGTTACCTTCCGTCCAACCTCAAACTCTTGGACTCAAGTGATTCTCTTGCTTCATCCTCCCAAGTACCTGGGACTACAGGTGCCTACCGCAGTGCCCAGCTATTGTTTTAGAGATGAGATCTTGCTCTTGCTCAGCTGGAACTCTTAAGCTCGAGAAATCCACCTGCCTTGGCCTCCTAGAGTTCCTAGGATTATAGGTGTGAGCCCCCACACCTGGCCTTAAGGAGTCATTGTTGATACTACCGAGGCAGAACTGTGCTGCCTGAGATCTCATACATCCCATGATTACAGCATTGAGCCATATAAAAGAGATATGTCTGCAAGAAAATCATTATAATCAGCCTGACGATGAGAGCATTTTGACAGTAGTACCTGCTTCTTACTCATTTTTCTTCCCCAGGATCTGTCACAGAGTAGGACTTGGTATTTGAATGGACAAATGAATGAATGAGGGAATTCAGTTCCCTCCAGCCTGGTCTTGGCAAGCTCAAATGCACGTGATCTCTCCCTGCTTTTGCTGACGTGCTTGGGGGCTGCTAGGTATTCTGTTAGTAATGAGTTTGGCCCCTGTCAGTTTTTTTTTTTTTTATTAAAATAGAGCCGGCTTCCTTCCAAGCCTGACTTTAATCTCAAAAATCTCTGTCTTCAGTATAAACTTTTGCCCTCTGTCCTCGCCAGGCAACTTCAATCATTTTGCTTTTATTTTGGGGAAGGAATGCTCTAACATTTTTCATATATAAAGATTTCCAAAGTCCAGGGATTTTAGTAAAAAAATCAGACTATAGTCTTTAAAGGGGATTTGACAACAAAATCACCCCCAAATAAACACCAAAACACTGTTTAATACAGTTATCCTCGTTAGACGTCAGAAATTAGTTTTTGGTAGATACACAAAAGACTGATACCTGTTCTGTGCCCAATGGCCTGAAAAATGCAGTGGAATGACTGAATTACTTATATATTTAATGAGGAAAATTTGCACATCTCCAAGCTACATTTTTCATCATTTTGGCTTAATTTAAATTGCATTCGGAATGGTACAAAGTGTTGCCTTCATTTCTCTCATTGAAGCATTTATACTCTCCAGTCGAAGCTATTTCTTGCAAACTTGATCTTTATTAAATATATCTGATTTACGTGCTGCAGGCTTGAGAAAGGTCAAATTAATTTCATCATTGTTTCACTTTCCATTGGCATCTGTTATGCAGCATGGTACTGCTGTTATAAATAAAGCTTCCTCCGAAGGAGCAACATGGTGTCTTAAATTATATTCAGTGCCATAAATGCTTCCAAATCCTGTTCTAATCAGGCTCCGAGGCTCTGGCATGTCATATGGGGCCCCTTTTGAAATTTGTTCTAATATGTCTTTGTATTTCAAAGAACTGTGCATTAGAAGTTGATTTAGAAGAAAGAAATTCAAAGAACAGCACAGAAAATCACATATTCCCCAAGAAGATACATGCAAATTGAAAGGATCAACTGGCTTTGAATATATGCATGAACGTATGTGTGAAACTGGTAGTTTCATAGATATCTATCTTTTTTAGTTGTATGAATCTATCTGCTGTAATACATTGACTTTGAAATCATTAAGAGCTCTTAAAACCAAAGAAAGTGTCAAAACTCTTTGTGGGTAGACTCTGATACACAAGTGAACATTGTGAACTTGAAGTATTACCAACAAAATCTCAAAATGGGTATCAAACCTTCAAATGTTGTCCAGGAACAAATAGGGTGGGGATGGTGGGGAGGAAAAGTAACTCCACTGGATTCTGGAATTTTTTTTAACTCCAAATTAGTCTTTCCATTGTAGAAATTGGATTTATTTTCTTACTGATTATGTTATGAACATAGATAAGTTATGCATTTCACTTTATTTATCTGGGAGCTACTTTACCACCTTACAAAACCTTTACAGTTTCTAAATGTTTTTTTCAGGAGATTGCTTTGCATGTTCTCAGGGTCAAGACATCCTTTGAAAATGATGGCAAATTTGTCTTTGTTCCTTTCAATATTTTTTCACTCATTCATTGCCTAAAACAATTGGAAAAATAACTGATAATATTAAGTACAGGTCTTTAATTCTAGTTTCTGACTGTCAATACTATCATTACATCAGTAAATTTACTCTATATTGGTTGCTTTTGATAACTTTTTAAGGAATAATTTTAGGGTCCATTTCTTTTATTCCTATATTCTAAAATTAAGAATGACTTGTAAATTTTATCAACCACTTTCAACCACTGTTTTAACTATATATTCTTTTCCCTTTGACCAAGGGGAATAGTAAATTAAAGCTACGTAAACTTCTAAAAGCAGTGATAGAGAACAGTGGGTATGGGGCAGAGAGGTTCACACAACAGGGCTGTAATTGTTAGGAAGGTTCATATCCATGATTAATTAGATGCTGGTTTCCCGATCAGCAATTTAATTCTTCAATTCATTTAAGTATCACAATGTTCATTGCAAAATGCACAGAAATATTGGTGAGGTAGGGAGTAAGTCTCACGGTGTACTTGCTTAGTTGAGGGCAAACTCAGAAATGGACTAATGAAAAAAGTTTGATAGGAAATACCATAAGTGTGTTGGGGCATAAGTGAAGATAACTTTTCCCAGCCATTCCAATACCAATAGCACCACTACCGCACCACCTCCCCTTCTTTTAGGTACCAACCAGCAACATGGGTTTTTAAAAGGACTCATGAGAGAATTCATGTACATGGTGAATTACTTCAACTGGAATGAAGAAGAAAATGATCAACTTTATGACTGGAAATTAACTGCAACATTAGCTAATTTGCCTGGACATGCTCCCTGCTACTCTGATTATTTCTCAAGTAGAGTGAAGGGAGGAAATAGTAATAAAGGGTGGAAATCATGGATGCTTTGACAATAACTTGGAAGTTGATAAATGGAGCTTGGCAAGAACATGTAAATGACAACAGGACAGATCAAGAAAGCCCAGATCTACAGCTTATCTACCATCATAGCTATACTGAGAGCAGAAATTGTGATAAACAAAATGAATTTCAGAATCACTGTGTCTATTTTTGAGATGGGAATTTGAATACAGCTAGGGAATAAAAGGCTCTTTAAGAATATGACCTGGCTTGAGAGTTGAATTAGTTTTCTAGGAAGAAACTTTGCCAGGCTATTAGGTACCACAACCATCCCCAATTATTTTCACGTCCAACAAAATCACTATAAACCAGACAAGGTAATTTTTTTCACTGCCACTTGGCCAAAGCCTCATATAATTTGCTGCAACTGCCTAAGCCTTCATTTCCCCCTAATAATGGGACCTTAATCCTGCCCTTTGCAGGGACAGTGCAAGTTATTTATGATTCCTAAAGCACCACTTCAAAGAAGATTCTAGAAAAATACAAAACATAGAAAAAGCACTTGCACAGCACTTACCTGGCTCCACTCAAGCCTTCTTGGCCAAACTGCACAGGATTCTGTGTTTCAGACTAAAGGGATTTTTCAATCAATTTTTCTGTTCAACTCTGTCAGAAATGTACTTTTCTACTCATGCACATACTTAAACTTTCTACAATTGTGTGTCTAAAAAAGGACAGAATCATGGACACACACTTGGGAGAGAGATGAACAATTAGGTCTTGGAAGTAATTTTGGAATCCCAAAGCTAATTTACACGTAATGTGTAAGCTACAGCCAAAAATGCCCTGCGAAATGACAGGAATCTCAGTCTACAGACTCAAGTCTTTCTTAAAAACATAAATCATGTTTGTTATTTATTTTAAATAAAATTAATTTGATGCTAACAACTTATCCTACCAGTTTCCAAGGACATTATCTCTCTGATATGATTGTGGCTTATTCTCTCTATAAAACATCAAACTCTAAGAAACCAATATAGAACCTAGATTTGGGGCAATGAGTAGAATTTCTAGTTAATGATGCTTTCTCATAACATCATTTTATCATTCTTTCGACAAATAATTTTAGAACCCATTAGCGTATCACACAGAACTTAACAGTGCAATTTCTTCTAGATTTTGAATCTAAATTCCAGCACCAAGTAACTGAATGTCCTTAGGAGAGCTGCTCAGTTTCTCCTATCCCAGTTTTTGTTCAGATGACCTGGGTGGCACTTTATGCAACTCAATAAATTGCCCTCCTCTGGGCAGATATAGTACATGTGTGCCCTGTCAAATGGATTGGGGGCTAGATTTCCTCCCACAGCCAGGAAAAACTTCTCTGAAGAATTCCATTAGAGATGGAGACTGAACAAGCAGAGAGAAGAAGAGAAAATTAGAAAGGGAGAAGAGAACTTGGCAAAGCTCGAAGTGAAAACAGGGCTGCTCATAGCACGTGGGTGTTGGAAGGGCTCCATGGTGCATGCAGACAAGCCCTCAGGGGCCCAGTCATGCAGGGGTTTTGGTCATGGTGCATGTGCTCAAGTTCTTATTTTAAGTGACAGGAATAGGAAGATTTGAAAGGCCTTGATCGAATTTATGTTAAACAACAATATCGTTGATGTAGAAAAGATTGAAGGACGGTCAGCAGAGAAGAAGGTAGGAATCTATAGCAGACAAAATGGCGGTTTGTCTTGAAGAACCAATGTCTATGAAAAAAGTGGACAGAAATGTATTGGAGAGGTCACATGACAGGGCACATTTTCCAGTTGACTGGAGAATGGCTGGAGGTGTTGGATCCAGATGGAATGTGATGTTCCCTGGTTCTTGGCTCCCATTATGGAAGAGTGAGCACCAGGGCTTAGATGATGAGGGAGTGATTACAAATACAAAGCCATAAAATGCGTGTGCCTGTAAACTGTAGCAAGACTGTATCCCAAAGAGTGAGATGGGTTCTTCCTCTGGTAGTGGAGAAGAGAACCCCCAAGTCCAAGCACCCACAGTCTTTATATGCTCACTAGTTGGTCCTGCCATCCCTGCCCAAGTCCCCCAGGATTAGCGTCATTTCCTACCCTTGAAGTAATTGACAGGTTGGAGTTATGTTATAAACTCCTTGATAGGCATGTTTTTCCTAGAATCCTCCAGAGGAACCCTTGAGGATACAAATTTGCAATGTTAACTGTATGGTAATGAGCCTCAGGTCAGTTTAAGGTCACCAGGGGCTCTTCCCTGTGTGTTCCAACCAGAGAAAAGTCCCTAGACACAAGTTTGGTTCCTAGGTACCATTCAGCTTCCACTCTCCTTCCTTAGCCCTTTCTTGTCCGCCTGTTTACCTTCCATCAGACCTAACATCTAGGAGAAGAAAGAGAGGAATAAGGACAACCATTATAGAGCTTTATAGTTGTTATCAAGCACGTGGTGACCTTGGGAATATCAGGAAAACATTTCCTTTTAGGTGGAGAAGCATGTTGAGAGATGAAGCGTTTCATTGCCAAAGAGTATTCATCATCTATGCCTAATGTGCCCTCAGAGCTGAGTGTGCTATCTCTGCGTCCATGCTTTTCTGAGACCTAGAACTCTCTGGCAAGCCTTGGCGTCATTGAACCTAATTTCTTTAAAGCAGTTATTTCCAACCGATGTGCCATGAGAGGATTTGAGATGTGCTGCAAAAACTTTTAAAAATCATTAATTAATATGTATATTTTTTCAGACAAAGTCTCACTCTGTCACCCTGGGTAGAGTGCCATAGCTCACTGCTCACAGCAACCTCAAACTTCTGGCCTCAAGTGATCCTTTTGCCTCTGCCTCCCGAGCAGCTGGGACTACAGGAACCTTCCACAACACTTGGCTATGTTTTCTGTTTATCATAGAGATGGGGTCTGGCTCTTGCTCGGGCTGGTCTCAAACTCCAGAGCTCAAGCTATCCACCTGCCTGGGTCTCCCAGAGTGCTAGGATAACAGTCATAAGCCACCACACTGGCATCATTAATTAAATTATTTTCCAAAGAAGTTCAAAGCACAGTAGGTATATTCTTGTTTTGATCCATGTAATTTAAGAGCACCGTGGAAGTTTAACTATAGGTTCAAGTGTGAGATAGACAAGGTTGAGAAACACTGCCTTAGAAGAATATCTGAAAGTGCTTCTTCACTTCAGCTCTGTCAGCA
Organism: Arctocebus calabarensis; assembly: GCA_963573935.1. Taxonomy (NCBI): domain Eukaryota; kingdom Metazoa; phylum Chordata; class Mammalia; order Primates; family Lorisidae; genus Arctocebus; species Arctocebus calabarensis. The sequence continues at coordinate 32,258 of CAUYON010021635.1, read as the reverse complement.
GTGCTGGACACTGCAGGCCAAAATCCCTGGACCTCTCCTTATTCCAGCAGGAAGCGTTTTCTCTCTGCTTGCTTTGCTCAGTCATTTCTCTGCTAAACCTTTTATGGATTGAAGGGATTTTTTAAAAACAAAATTCAGGAAGTATTGGAGTAAATTTCTGCAGTGAACCTTGCCATTTACCTGTTTCCTCTTGCCTGAGGAGAAGAGAAATGAGATATACAAAAAATATTCAGCTCCTTTGTATTGCTATATTTCCCTAATTTCAGCAATTAAAATACAGGTTTATAACCTACATCATAAAAATGGTATTATTCTAAAATTGTAAAATTATTGAATGATATCAGAGGTTATTTGAGATGACAAGGTGATTTTTACTCTCTCTCTCTCTCTTTCTCAAATATACACACATACACATATACTCACATAAGGAGCAATAACATTGGTCCAATTAGGAATCCACACTTAATGTTTACCAGCTGTATAGACAGAGCTGAGCTGATTAGTAGAGGAAGCTAAAGATTGGTGAATTGAACTGAGCAGATCAAACCCATGCATGCAGTTACAAAAATTAGATAACAATTCAAAGTTTTTCAATAAGTTCATATTTTAAAGTCTAGATGCTTTCCTCGAAAACTATAATTATAAAGCAGAAATTCAAAACACATTTTGAAAGTGTTTTACTTATCCTCCCCCATTACCATAAAATAAGGAGTGTAATGGAATTTAATGGTCATTCTGTTCAAATAATTTTACAGAATGTCAATGCCTCAAATGCACCATCCTCTTTAAGAGATTGACAGGTACTTACGGTGACATAGAACTTATTTCTTTCCCCCAAATTCCTTTTATTGTTAAATAGAGTAGCACTTGATGAACTTGTTTGACAGCAAGAACGAAGGTGACCTCGTTTTCTTCTGCTGAACCCCCCTGGTTGACTATTTTGTATCTGTAAAATGTATCAAACTCAAAATTCTAATTGTGAATAAAAATTTTTGCTGACTTAATAATCATTTGGGGAGATGGAATCCCCAAATGATTCCAAGAAGCCCCAAGAATAGGGATTCAATTTAGTGTTTGGGGATTTGAGAAAATGCAGCCAATTCTGGTCTGGATAGCTCTGAGATGTTAAGGGCTCTTTCTGTCCCTATGGATACGGGTGATGGCTTCAATTGTCGCCCATATAGTGTTCACCTGGGGCATGACTGTGTTCAAGGATGTGTGCAACCGTTGTACTACTTGGTGTGTCTTCAGTAGTGCCTTCCCTCTCCCCAAACCCAACTTTCTCTCTTAAATTATCCCCTCAGGGAATTTTAACCACGATTTGCCATCAGTGTTAGGCTTTACTTTTCCTTTGAGGGCCCTTAAAATATGTGTTCACTGAATAATCCCAGCTCTCTCTTCTGTGCCTGATGGCTCTGGTTTTCCAGATTTAATTGATTTTTAAACATTCTGAGACAAGGAAACTCTTTTCAGAATATCTCTGTGAATGCTGCCAATGGCATTACACCATATCCATTTTATTGTTGAGTTGAACTGTCTTCTAGCCTTTTAAGTCAAGTGCAATAAAAATGTTTTGGAGAGGGACAGAATATCCCAACCAGTGTTTATCCCAGAGATCATTTTTCTGAGAACAAATCCACAGTAGCTAATTATAAGACAAAGATTTTACAGCACCAACTCTTAAACTGACAAGATGCAAATCTTTAGGGATTGAAGGTGGCATCTGAGAGGATGGCTTCCACCACAAATCTGTAATTCTATAAACTTTGTGAGAAGTGTATTTGCTCATTTTCATAGATAAACTTTTAAATAGATTCATACCCTTACAGATTAGTCAAATGTTTCCTGAAATCTAAGTAAAGCTTTTGCTGCCCTGGTCTAAGGCTTTTTATGCTATTTTTCCCCCCAAAAGAAAAAGGAGAAGATGTTGTCAGCATTCTTCTTATAATGCTGCTCAGAATGGATGAGAAACTCTCCATTCCCTTGGTTAAAAACATTTTGTCTTCCTTATTTTTTTCTTTTGTTTAAAATGTGGAGGTTGAGATAAGGCAGAATATTTGAATAGTAACTGGCCAACCCGTAGCCCTGTGAAAATGTGTGTCCAGCCCTTTGGATTTAAGCGCTATGATCACACTCTGTTCTACCACTGTGACCTCCGAGGGAGCGTGGGCATCTCAGGAAGTGCGCTAAATGATTCACAGGGATATATGAAAAGAAATGTACAGTTCTTTCTAAAGGATGTTCTAAAATAAAGGTATAATTTGTATCCATAGAAAGGCACTGCTATTAAATGTACAGTTTGATTCATTTTGACGAATGTTTGTACTTGTGTAGCCCACACACCTGCCAAAGCACTGGGTGTTTCCATTACCTTGGAGAGTTTCCTATGTCCATTTCCAGTCAAACAACCCCTCTCCTGGGCAACCACTTTCCTAACTTGTATTGCCACAGATTCCCTTGGTCTGCATTCAAGCCTCAAATAAATGCAAGCATAGATTTAGCACCTTGAGCATTTTGCATTTTTTCACACAGTGTAATTCTCCTGAAATTCATTACTGTGCTACATATCAAAAGTTATTCCTTATGTTGCTGAGTAGTAGTCCATAATATTTTCAAGTTTTAAAAAATATGTTATTGATATATTGGTATTTGTGTTTAAGTCTACCATTTGGTTGTTCAATTTTTTTTCATCTGCTATTTCCGCTTCTCTTTTCTTTCTGCCTTCCCATGGAGGACTTGAAATTTTCTTGCTTGTTTGTATTAGTATTTTACTTTACATCCCCTTTTGACTTTGTTAAAATTTTAAAATAATTGTAGATATACAGAAAGTCCCCAAAGTAACTAATAGGTCTTAGCTGTAAGCTAGTTTCCTGCTATGAGACCATCTTTGCCTATCTAGAGAATCATATCAAATACAGAAAGTCAACATTGATTCAAGCCACAGACCTTATTCAGATCTCACTACTTTTACCTCCACTAATTTTATGTTTATGTCCGTGTGTGCACGTGTGTTTTTGTAGAGTCCCTTGGAACTTTATCTTCCATGTATTTTGGTGTAATCTACCGTATCTTCTATATATGAAGCCAGACAACTACGTTTGTGAAGTCATCCTAGAAAAAGTGCTACATTCCTCATTGCTGAATAACATTATGGTGGCCTTTGAAGTTCTCCCCTTGGGAAGCTGTGCACCAATGCCAGTGCCTGGTCCACCTGTCACAGGAATTTTGGGACTCTTTTTCTGGAATGACCGTCAGAGGTCATCGTATGAAAGTCTGAAAAATCAAGTTTGTTAACTCATCACCAAATCAATATCACCTCATACTCATCAATAGTCATCAATATCACCTAACAGCCTACAGGTGTACTTTGGAGGTGACTGTAGTGATATTTAGCAATGAGGTATGTAGCGCTTTTTCTAGGATGCATTTGTGAACTGAATTGTCCAAATAAACTGTTCCTTCATAACAAAGAGCCCCTGCTACCCATTTAGACCCTTTCATCTCCTTTCCCCTGTATACCCACCCCCAGCAATCACTGCTGTGTTCTTCATCTCTATAATTTTTCTGTTTCAAGAATGTTACCTAAATTCAATCATACAGTATGCAACCTTTGGAAACTGGCTTTTTTCATTCAGCATAATTTCCTTAGGACTTGTTCAAATTATGGTGGTGTTAGTAGCCAATTCTTTTTTGTTGCTGAGTAATAGCCCATCATGTGGATTTACCACCATTTTCTTATCCATTCATCTGTCGTTGGACACATAGGTTAATTCCAAATCTTGGCTATTGTGAATAGAACTGTAACATGTATGGAAGTGCAGCCATCTTTTTTAAATACTGAATTCCTTTCTTTTGTATTTATACCAAGCAGTGGGATTGCTGGGTCCTACGGTCATTATGTTTTTAGTTTTGTGAGGAACTTCCATATTGTTCTCCATAGCAGCAGGCTGCATGTGTTTATTCTATGTTTCCCTGATTGGCAGAGGTCCAGCTTTTCCAACTAACTCTAGCATCCTATATCTACCCTGCCAGGGGTGGGCATCAGTGATGTAAACTCCAGTGTTGGACAGGTCCTTGACAGATGGCCGGTTGCTTCCAATGGCTTAAGGGAAGTGTGCTGAAAAGAGGTACAGGTGTCGAAAGTCGGAAGCCATGGCACACAGACAGACAGCAGAAGGAAGCCCACTGAATAAGTTATTCAGAAAGATCTGGGCAGAACATGAATTGTATCTGCTACAAGTGGCATCATCTACTTGATAATGAAAAAAGAAACAGATTAGACAGTGTAGGTAAACCCCCTCACACACACACGTTGACTATAGCAAGGGCAGGAAGGTGTTTTAGCAGAGTGGACGCTGAGAGAAAGGGCTCCATGATGGAGTTCTTATATGCTGACATACAGTTAAACTTTAGGACTGTGTAAGTATCCACTCCCCAGTAGACAGCAAAATGGACTTTGTTGCTTTTCTCCCCCAAAGATATGTTTGTATACTGTTCTTCTTATATACGTATTTTTATAACTATTAGTAAAAGTAATCAGAGCATCTACATTTATCTCATGGACTGCAGGAGAAGAACATAATTTCTTTTGACTAAACCAGTAAATAAACTTTTCCATGTAAAGACTCAAGGCTTTTAAGATTGGAAAATCATTCTAGAGTAGATTCAATTCCAGTCAATCCCCAGCCAGTTTGGCTTTAGACTTCTGGTGTCTTCCTGGTGATGAGCTAATGCAATTAGGTGCCCACAGCTTGTCACTTCCTTCTTAACAGGCTTCTGGGTTTGCCTACAGCTTCCTTAGCTGGAGAAGACTGTAATTCACTTGACATCAGTGGGTTATTTATAGAAAATTGGCTCAGAAACTGCAACTTATATAAAACCGAGCTCTTTTTATTTCCTGTATAAAGATGGGTTTTCTGAAAATCTGTATGTGTTTGGATTGTAAGGTGGGAGCTGACACCCTTCTCCCCTTTATATCAGGTTCATATTCCACATTCACCAAATTGTAAGACAAGTCTTCACTCTCCAAGTTAGCTCTCCTACAAGAGGTTGTTATAATGACTACTTTTGACTTTGCCCTTGTCACCTTTATTCTTCATCTCCTGTTTCAGGGAGTATTTTTTTTTTAACTTTGGAAGGCTATTTTTATTTCCCGTTTTCTTAAGTATGGAATTGAGTTTAATTCTTAGTTGAATGATTCTGTAACTATGGGCTGGCACATGCCCAACAAACTTGTTCTCCCAGTGTGTTAGCTAAACTGCTGTGAACAATCGAGTTAAGGATTGGTACCAGACCATCGCCATCTTCTTCATGCCTTTGCATTACTTATAGCTGTAGTTAAAAGTGTGCATCTCAGGATTTTAAAAAAGTAAATGTAAAATAAAGGGATTCTTTATAACAGTGCATTGAAATTTCTGGGCTGATTTTTGTATGAGGTTGATGATAGTTGTTAAAATGAAAACATTTTGCTATGACTTTCAAAATATTTGTTGTTCTAAAGTCTGAATCTCACCTTCCTTGTCTTAAAGTAAAATATGCCTGATACCCATTGGAAAAGTCTTCCATTTGCGTGTAGATTCTTGTTGGCATATGTCTGGTATTTAGTGGACTATTTAATAGGTTTCAAGTCATTCCTCTCTTGATTACAGATATTAAAAGGATGCAGAAGTGAACATCCCCTCAAAGCCGACAGTCCTCTGGTGGAGGAATGATGGTATCACTTTCCCATGGATCTGTGGGGATTAAGGAGACAATGCAAGTAAAAAAATAGGATGCTTTCCCTCTGAGAGTTATTATTTTGGCCAAATTCAATACAAATGAAAACCAAGTTTAAATTCTACTCTGGTCACCATGACCCAGAGAAACATTTAATATCAATCACTAGATATTTGTGATAAGTATCCTTAGCTGTATCTTCTCAATTCCCAATGACCTTATTGATATCCTTTATTTAAGGGCAACCTAACAGTTAGTTCCTGCTCCCCATCACTGAGTCCATGGCAGCTGAGGTTCAATCTCAGGGTCTGCCTCATCAGCTGGTCAATCAGATTACCTTACCCTGGAGCTGAAATGAATGAGAGCCACATAGTGTAAGTGGTCCCCTGAGTGGTAAATATGTAGTGTTTCCATTTCAGGGTATATGTAGATAAGAAGCACTCATAAATCTGACGTGCAAAGAGATATCAATAAGGTAACAAACAGAGGAACCCAAGCCGAGAAATGCAGAGAGCATGGGCCGTGCTGCTGGTGGCTTGGCTGCTCTGGATTGCTAAGCACTCTCCAGGAACCCAGAAATTAAACGCCGTGCTTCATCTAAATGCCCCCATCCTCCTCTTCCTCCTCCTTCTTTAGCTAATCATTTATACCCATTGTGTTACTTGAAAACTTGCAACCACAAAGAACTTACGATAAATATTTCTTTACTAACCCAGATAGTATGAACATTTTCATGTGAATTTGGAGCGAGAGGTTCACATTCACATTTCACCCGCCCTGGTTGTGTGGATCCACTTGGCGTGGGTCAGCATTTTCATAGCTTTAAGTGAACATTATTAGCAACCCCAACAGGTGTCTGTTCCTATCGATAATTTATTAAGAACACAGGAGCTCAGAAAGGCTACCTTCCTTTCCCAAGGTCACATACATGACATGTGTGATTCAAATTCTGATGTCTAGACTTTTTCCACTTAATTCTCCCATAATTCCCTTTCAGGGCTCAATGGGACCAGAACATGGACTTTACAAATGTTCCTGTTAATTTGAATGTATAACACATGGGAATGCCTGCCATGCAAAGCAAATGGTGATCACACCATTTGTAGTCATAGAGTTATGGCAAACATAACCCCAAGTATGTTTTGGCTGGCAACATTGTGAAGCTGCCAAATGTCCCTTTTTCTTTTTCTCTTGTTATCAGATCCTTCATGGTGACGGCTACCTTACGTGGGTGACCCAATTAGGGGCCATTCTTTCACTTGGCTCATGACTGCTAAAGTTTCAGCATAGCTGTGATAGGAAGGGCTCCAATCTGGGTCATATATATATATTACTTGTGCTGTTTTATAGTATTATCAGTATAATCAATTTGTCTACTTTCATTCACTTTGACTATCTTTATGTTTTAGAAGTGCTGTTAGTATGTAAGCAGTGAAGAGCTTTTTGGCAAATTGTCAAAGTCGTGTTTCCTGGTCAACCCTACTGGGGAGATGAAAACTCTGTCCAGCTAGTGATCAAGCTGCCTGGTTCCAAACATCACATAACAGTGTTTCCAAGACCAGTGGAACATTGACCGGACTGAGCCATGGTCTTCCAAATGGATAATTTACTCTACTTTGAAATATCACTACCTCCTTACTAATTACAATCCTAATTCCACTTTAATCTTCACAACCTGAGGACAAACATTATCGAAATAGGAAACTTCTGAATTGTTCTTGCTTTTGTACAGCATCTGACCCTGAATAGGAAGCACTTCCTCAGAGTGATCTAGCACAAATCCAGACACTCCAGATACTGTGAGGAGCCCCCTACTTTTGTCTAACTGAGGTCTCTTAAAACTCCACTGGAAGGTACTCTCTATAGTGTAGGGAGCAAATAAGATTAACTTTGAACTTGATGTGACTACACGTACGTTCCTAGTGGTCTTCGGTTGGTAGACTTCTACACTAATACAGATGTAGCATTCCTTGTTCCTTTGTGCTTCTGTTTCTACCTGTGTTTGTGATGTCTGTGTTTATATCTGAAGCTCTCATTTCCTTCCTGGTAAATTCCAATCTCCTTGAATGAGAAAGGTGCTTACTTCTTCAATCCCCAATTTATGTGAATTTATGCATGCCTTAGTGAATATTGATGTGTTTGCCCCCATTACTACCTCACTGCTGGTGGTACAACCCTCCTTTTTCTCCCGACTTTCTCTGTGGAAGGCATTCTGCCAGGAAACAGCGGGAAAGATGGAATGGGGGCTCAGGCAGGGATCCATTAGGCAGGACGTAGCTGCCTTTAGCAGTGTGCTTTCTTTAAGCATTCCAAAAACCCACACGCCCCATGCAAAGGTGCCTCCAATTTAATAAAAGTTGATTTCTTTTTCTTTAACTCTTCCTTACCAACGTCATACTTTTACTTTACGTCATAGAAGTTTGCTGTGAACCGTCAAGAGTTACTCTCAATTCTCACCAGAGCCTCTTACTTCCCTCTTGGGTCTTCCTTCAAAGATCCTCCACCCAGGCTACCTCTCGAGGGTGACACCTTGTCGGGGACTTTCTTGGACCATAGCAAATCACAGGGTACACAATTAGCACGTGAACATTGTGCAGAAAATTGCTCATTGAATGAAAGACTTCATTTACAAAGTCCTTCTGCACTTTTTCTTTGTAAATTTAGGTTTTACACAAGTTAGTTTAAAATACAGTACACTGTAATTGGTACAAACTCACTATTATTGACATATTACAGTTACTTCTAGTTTCAGCATACTTTCTCTGAAGATGCTTCTTTCTAATTTCTATGAAATTTCTTGAAATATCCATTTGTGTCATTTATGATATTTCATGATTTGAGACAGTATTTTATTCTCTTGTATTCATTCTTAGTATGAATAAAATTTGCACTAAAAATTAGAACACTCTAAAGCCTTTGTCTTTTATCAACTAGTGCTTTGATGTTTTAATCACCAAAACTGTGCAAAATATAAATATCTGAAGGATAGGATAATTATAGAAAATTGTTTTTAAAAATCTCATATGGAAACCAAACCAGAACAAAACAACCTGGCAACAGAACATTGTTTTCTCATAATGGGGAGAAGGACATCCTGTTGTAAATGAAAGACATTTATATGTTTTTATCCTTCCAAATGATTCCCTATTGACTATTCAGATAGGAGGGATTAAAAAGCATTAATTGTTGGGCTAGTCACTTGGATTCATTTTGTATTTTTTAATACTTCAAAGATTTTTTATTATTGAAACACACAACAGTTCTTTTATTACACAATTTAATATTTTAAACTATAAACCCATTGGGTATCTTTTATTTTGAAAAGCACACCCCAAAGTCATTTGAAGAATTGTTTCCTACGTCACTTTAATCCAGGGACATTATGATGTTCCCAAATGATAGTTCATTTGGAGATTTCCTTGAGGAATTATGTGTTGTCCGTGGGGCTAGAATCTCACTGGGGTGGAAATGAGGGTAGGATTTGAAAAGAAATGTGAGACTATTTCCAAGTGTCCTTGGAATTAGAGTTTGTGAGGTCCCATGAGTGAGTGACATTCTTCAGTCCAGTTGTCTGCGAAGACATGTTCCCTCTGGGACAGGATATATAAGAAATAAACTAAGACATGTCCACCATTCAAGATCATCATATCTCATCCCATTCTAAAATGCCATCCCTTGTAAAACAAACTCTTGTTTTATGCAAGACTAGGAAAAAAAAATAATTTGCTGCTGAACCATGGGACACATCTTTCTTTCTCACCATTTCATATTTGTTTATGCTTAATCAAAGACCCAATTAACTTAAGTGTAGGATTTTATTTAAATGATTAGTAATCCAGATCACCCTTTGGTCCACACTAAATGAAAAATATGTAGAAATTACATTAATTAATGTGTCCTTCAAACATCTCCACATTCAAAATTGATCTTCGCTAAATCCACTTGGAATCAAAAGGTGTCACTCTCTAGCCCCTCCCGACCCTATTCCATCAAGATTATTGGTGCAGTATTTCTTAAATGAGTCTACACCATCATCTCTCATTTCAAGGCTAATGCTTATTTTGAAAGTTTAAGGACTGGCACATTGTTGATCTTGACATAATATATTAACAATAACAAATACAGTAGAACCTCCATAGCTGACCACCTCTCTACACTAACCACCTCCTTAAGATGACCTAATGTTTATAGACCAGACCTGCATCCCGTGTACACACCAGTAGAGTAGACCTAGTTCCTTATGTTGATGACTTCTGTATGTTGACCTGTTTGTTACAGTCCCTTGGATTGTCAATTTATAGAGTTTCTACTGTATATTGTGAATACTACCTAGCCAAAAGAGATTGTATAGTATGTCCTGATTTCAGAGTGTTATATTATATTAGATACATAATATAGAATCAATGAAATACAGTGTGTGATCTTCTACCTGGCATCCGTCCACTAAGATGTGTGGTTCAAAGAAAGAAATTTCAGACTGATTCTCCACAAGTGTGTACATTTATTAACATGGCAGGTCAAGGAAATACAAGTGAAATATATAGTCCCTTGTGGACACTCTGGAGATAAGAATCTTGTATATGGTGTGTATATGTATATGGTTCATGTTCAAGAATCCAGTCATCATATTAAAGGTTAGAGAGTATGAACCTCTAGATTATTATTCACTATTCAAATGAGGAGAACAGTGCACCACCAATATTTCTATACAATCCACATATCTTTATCATCACCCAATTCTAGTAATCAGAACATTATTTCTAACAGCCGCCATGCTAATTAAAATACCATTGCTGCTTTGGAAGGTGTATATCCAATTAGAGCACCAATACTAATAAAATTCTACTAGGTTACAATTTAAAGACAAGTTGCATACTATCTATGTGGGAGAATTGTAAAGAAAATTACAGACAATACAAAAGATTTATAATTGGATTAGTGTCTGTTCTTTATTGGAGATACATGATGAGTGGAGATGTCTCTCTCAGTAGCCTTGTTCTCTACCTCACTGAATATTAGCAGATGTTGAATAAAATGTTTGAAATATGCTTCTGTTAGGGCCGGGCGCAGTGGCTCATGCCTGTAATCCCAACACTCCAGAAGACCAAGGCGGGTGGATTTCCTGAGCTCATAGTTTTGAGACCAGCCTGAGCAAGAGCCAGACCCCCCCCATCTCTAAAAACAGCTGAACATTTTGGTGGGCACCTATAGTCCCAGCTACTCGAGAGGCTGGGGCAATAGAATTGCTTGAGCCCAAGAGTTGGAGGTTGCTGTGAGCTATGATGCCACCGCACTCTACCGAAGATGACAAAGTGGAGACTCTGTCTCAAAAACAACAACAACGACGACGACAACAACAAAGCTTCTCTTCGACTCCTTAAAATTGCACTGAATATTTTCAAAGGATTGTTCCCCTTTCCTTTTTTCAAAAGAGTTATTTTTAGCATTAATAAATACCAAAGAAGTAGCCTAATGTTGCAACTAGCTTAGTGAGGCTTTAAGTCAAGAACTGAGGGCATGGGGTCAGGATATTCAGTTTGTAAGAGTGTATTTGTCAGTTCCGTACTTCCACAGAATCATCTCATTTGGTTGACTTCAATCACAGCGCTCTTGAACATGAACCATATACAGTAAACCCTAGGAAGCAGCGGGAGGCCTAGAGGTCTGTTACAAGAGTCTTTTCTCCAAGGAGTACAGGCTTCAGTGTCCTCCAACTTGATGAGTACAGACAGTAGAACACTGCTGTCTCTCCAGTAGATCCCCCCAAATACTCTCCTCTTCTTTATATTTGGAAACAGGATCTTCAGACTTAATAAATCATAAACATGAGCTATTTCCCCAAATTACCTCACTTTATATGTATTTAAAAGGTTCTTAGGAGTCATAAGCCCGGATAACAATTGCAGGTGATTATTTTTATTTCCTGGAATTGTTAAAACCAATACAGTCACCCAGATTTAAAGCATCCATTATTAAAGAGAACATAGTTTTGCAAATTTCTGGAAAAAAAAAAGACTCTTTAGTTGTTGCTTGTAGAAATTTACATCAGTGAAATAAACAGATGCCCTTTCTGGCTCAGGAAGCTCCTGAACAAAAGTATCTTGTTATTTTCATAACCAAAAAACTAAGGCGTGTTCACACATTTCCTGTTTCCAGCCCTCAAAGTGAGTATGTCCTGCCTCTCTGTGATTTCTCCATCAACTCTTCTAGTTATGCTGGTGAGCTCATCCCCACCTCTCTCTTCTAATGTTTTCCACTGGCTGCATCAATTTTTTCTCAGAATGTGATGTGTGTTAAACACTATATTCCTGGCCTCTTTCTTTATACCAAATGCATCAAAATTGCCATAATTTCAACTTCATAACACACATAACCAGTGATTCTTCTTACTACAGATGCTGGAAAACTGCTCTACAACTCACTTTCGGGCTTTCGGGTTCTACAGATTATGACACCGCAATATGCCCTGATCTCACTCCCTCTTTTGAATCTATTCTTATGTCCTGGATTCATTTTTGATCTTGGTCCTTGTGCTACATTTCTCGCACCGTGGCTCTTAACCAAGAGAGATTTTGTTCTCTAAGTGATATTTGACCATGTCTGGAGATATCTTTGGCTGTCCTGGGAAACACAAGGCTACCAGTGGCATGTAGTAGGTACAGGTCAGGGTTGCTGCAAACATCTTATACACCCAGAACAGCAGAACACAGACTCATCCTGCCTAAGACATCAACAGTAATGAGCGGAGAAATTTGACAAGCCTTTGCTTTGCCCCGATACACTCTCACTGCCTGCCCCTGTCCAAATCTGCAATCTCAGTTTCTTCAAACTAGATTAGGCATTTTCATGTGATGTTGTAAAGAAAAAGAACATATTTCATAATATATCTTTTCCTCCAGAATATAAGCATTTGATGTCTAGCACCTAGCATAATGATTTGCACATTATAGTTGCTTATTAAATTTTAAGTAGATTTAGTAGGCCAGATTTGTTTATGATGTATGTTTGTGTACGTGGGTAATTAGAGAGAAGAAATACGTGTAAAAGTGCAGATTAAATCAATAGCTATGCACATATTAATTACTATTACCTCCTAAAGGACATTGCAAAGTGTTGAGAAAAATCCTGAAATATATTTTTGAATTGAATTGAAATGCTACCCATTATGTTTTATAACAACTCAAAATGAACTGCTGGGGAAGATGAGAATGTGGTCTCTCCATGACATTGTAGGTATGAGCATAGTTCATCTACACTGTCAATGGCAAACAACATTTCAAACTATTTTAGATCATTTCCAGCTAATAGAATCAGACCTGCCACACGTCTGGCCTGGTAATCGGAATTATAGAAAAATAGTCAAAAGCGTTATAAAGAGCCCATCTATCCTTCAAGACCATTAGATGCAGAAAAATCAGGTACTATTAGTCTCATTGTTTTCTTTTTTATTTTTTGGAGACAGAGTCTCACCCTGTTGCCCAAGCTAGAGCACCTGCCACAGTGCCTGGCTAATTTCTCTGTTTTTACAAGAGATAGAGTCTTGCTCTTGCTCAGGCTTGGTCAGGCAGGAGCAAGTGATCCTCCTGTCTCAGCCTCCCAGCATACTAGGATTACTATGAGCCATTGCGCTTAACCCATTATTCTCATTTCTAGAAGGATAAGGCTCCGTCTATAAATATTTCCATGTCTGGTCTGCATTCACAATGTGATACATTTCTAGGACAGAATTTAAATACAAAATGCTCATTGTATTATTGTAGATCATAAAGGAAAATAGTTTTTTTAAAAAAATAAGTCCATAATTTACTCCTTCTCTCAACAATTTTGTTCTCCTTTGAGATGTACCAGGGTGTAGTGAAAAGAGCAGATTTTAGCATGAGAAAAGCACCAATTTGAAAGGCAGTTGCCAGCCAGCTGAAGCCAGGCAAGCATTGGCAAACTAAATGTAAAGAGCCAGACAGCAAATATTTTTCCTTTGCAGGATATACGGTTTCTGCTACAAATACAGTTCTGATGGCATAGAGTGAGAGCAGCCACGGACGATTTGTAAATGAACGGGCTTAGCTGTTTGCTAATACAACTTTATTCACAAAAACAGGTCACAGGTAATTTTGGACCACAGGCTATAGTTTGTTGACCTTTGATAGAGAGTTAATCCCTACAGCTTCTCGCTTATAAAATAGTCAGTAGATTTCATCTGGTAGGTTTGAAGTCGCCCTCTTGGAGTAACAGGTAATGGAACATAGTTGTGACAGCCTTTAGCCTTTTAACAGACATTAAACGCAACTACCATTATGACACAGGAAAGTGAACTGACGCTGAAAACTCACTCATATAACATTCAGATAATTGATGAAGTAAAAAAAGACAGAGATTATGAAGTAGTTTTAGCCTTAGTGACATTTCTGTCAAAAGTTTTCTATTCGAGCTCTATATCTTGAAGTTTTAATATTGTTGTTTTTCTATTAAAGGAGCAAAAAAAATAACGTTATTCTTTCAGGAAAACATGACACACAGCCACTGGAGTCTCTAAATCTAGCTAAGCTTCATTATTACACCGAAAAAATGTGTAAGTTTATTATATAAATTGTTCTCAGTGCTAATAATTATTGAATGCTTCTTTAATGGTGCATAATGAATTCCATGCATTTTCTAAGAATTATTTTGCTCCCAGAGTTATGTGGATTAATTTATGTATATTTAATTTAAAAATTAGCATCACTTTGGGGATTTATTTGTGTCCCCTTAATGTTTCATGAATAAATCAGCTACCTAGGCTCTTTGAAAAATGCATAAATACATAAAATACTCTTTAGTACTTTTGCTTTTGAAAATAAACAGTAAGAGATAATTGAACTTTTCTTGACTTCAGTTAGCCAAAATTTAAAAAGAAAATGAAATGCAATTGTAAGCAGGCTGTATGTCTCATACTTGGTTCTACACACTGTTTCTACACTGTTTAGTTTGACTAGGCCTCTATCTCACTTAAAAATGTAAATATTTCACATATTTCTCTTACACTAGCTCAATGGACACTTTTTAAGTTAAAGGCACCCATTTTAAAGCACCCTCATCTGTGGATTAAATTATCCACATCCAAATGTTGAATAGTATACTAATTATATGCAAATATTCATTTCCAAAAGGCCTTAATAGTCCCTGAACTAATTCAATCAAAATTCATTAATGGATGAGATGTGCCAGCATTCTTATTTTAAGGATAAGAAATTGATTTTTCAAGAAAAATCATTGCTTATTAGAGTTCATGTTCATTAGCATGGGAAGATAAGGATAGATGGGTAAATGAATAGATGGGTAGACAGATGCAGACCTAAGTTAAATGTATGCTCATTAAATATACTAGAACCTTTGTAAGGTGACTCCCCCAAGGGACTATAACAAATTGATCAACATATAGAGGTGGTCCACATAAAGGACTAGGCCTAAAGTACTGTTCTATACATGTGGTGTTTGTCTGGCCTATGAAAATTACGTCAATTTAAGAAACTGGTCAATATAGGGAGGTGGTCAACTATAGAGGTTCTACTGTGTATAAACATCTAAGAGTTTATAATAGAAAAATTTCTTAATCCATGGATGTGAGTCTGTTTCGGTATTTCTAAAATCTACATATGTATAGTTAGTTAAAAATTCTATGTTAGTAATCCACTTTCTATTTAAAAACCAACCCATGCCACCGAAATCACTAGGGTATTTTAACATTACATGGCCAGGAAAATAAGGATGGGCCGGGATAAACCCTTGATTACCAATTCTGCACTAAACTAAATTAAAGAAACAAAAAAAGAGTCCTCAAAATGTGGATGGAAAGGATATTGATTTTGCGGCCATGTAATGATGTATTTGATATCCTGTCCTCACATCCCTCTATTCCCATAGCTCTCTTAGATATTTGAAATGATCTGTAATTTGATCAAATCCCTTCTATCCTTAGTGCAGACTATGGGGTTGAATCGGATAGAGTGGAATGAGCTCCAGGCATTTCTGACCGTTCAAGGTCTTCCTTCTATAAGCCTTCTCTGAAGACCTCGTTCACACTATGGAGTTGTGTGAGCTACGTGGAGAAATTTCTGTCCTTAAGATTGGCTCAACATAAGAAAAGGGAGTTTTAGGAAAGTACTTACCAGAGGTGGCTTTATGTCTATGGAATTCAACAATGTCACTTAAAGACTTAGGGAACATAAGTGCATAAACAAACAAGGTAGGGTGCAAAGGCTTATGCCTGTGATCCCAGCGTCTTTGGAGGCCCAGACTAGAGGAGCACTTGAGGCCAGGCGTTTCAGATGTGCCTGGGAAACACTGAGAGACCCTGCCTCTACGAAAACTTAACAAAGTTAGCAAGGCATCATGGAACAACCTGTAGTCCCAACTGCTTGGAAGCTGAAAGAAGAGAATCCATTGAGCTCAGGAGTTTGAGGCTACAGTGAGCTATGATCATGCCACTGTACTTCAGCCTGGGCAACATAGCAAGACTTGTCTTTAAAAAAATAAATAAATAAACATATGATATGGGATATTATCAATTTTTTAAAAATGCCTAGGGATATCATATATTTTTCTCAACAGTCAGGAATTATATTCCCTACAAAGTCCATTTCGCATTCTGCAAGTAAGTTGTGTGCTTACAAATAAGTAATAGCTTAAAACTAAGTCTATAGTCAGAACTTTTATGGAACTGAGTTATACTCAAGTAGAAGAAGTGTTTGACTTCTATTCCTATTAAAAAAAAAACCCTTACGATGATTAATGAATATAAAATAAAAACTTTATAAATATAATAATTTATAAATTTATATTCAGCACTTCATGATGTCAGCCCATTAGAAGTTAGGAGAATTTTATTATGTCTCAATAATTATTGACATTTTACCTCACCAAGAAGTTCTAGAAGCCTTGATTTGCACTGGTATTCTCTACCTCAAAGGATAACTTGGGATAGTGATTCACCCCAAAAAACTATATTAAAGCATATATTATCTAATTATCTTCTCAATTTCCTCTAATTCAAAGCTTACTTTTAATAACCTCTTTCAATGGTCTCACAGAATTTTTTCTTTGAAAAACATTAAAGAAACTTTGATTGTAGAGTTCCATCAAAGCCTATCCAATGTTTTGGGTTGTGTTTGTTTGTTTTGGTTTTTTTGGGGGGGTGGTGGTGGTGGTGGTGTGTTTTGTTCTTTGTTTTTTTTAACCTCACTTCTTTGTTACTTTATGCCTGCCCAGCCAAAATGTGTGGACTTCTGTTCCCATAATATATTGCTTCCTAACAAACCATCCCCAAATTGACTAGTTTAAAATAACATTTATTTTACTTACAAATCTTCAATATGGGCAGGTTTGGTGTAAATGATTACATTTAACTCAAGGCAGCTTTAGACGAGGGCTGGTGTGTCTGATGCCGATGGTCTGTGCTCCCACGGCTAGCAAATTATCACCTTCTAGCTGTTCTCTGGAAGTTCTAATGGGGCCAAGGGCCAGATGACTTTGTTCTGCTGGACATAAGACTCTCCCTGGGGTCTGGGCTTCCTCTTGTGTGGGTTGCAAGGGTGAGGGTTCCAAGAGAGAGGCAGATGGAAACTTCTGTTTCCTTTTGTGGCCTAGTCTACACTGTCACATAGTGACACTGTCTCCTGTATGTGTTGGTGGAGACACAACCACCTATCCAGGTAAGAGTCTTAGACGCCACCACTTTATTGGGGAGTAGTGGGGTTCTGGAAGAATTTATAGAATAGTAGATATTCTTATGACTATTTCTGAAAACAAACAAAACCCCAATCTGCCACAACTTCTTTGTTACCCTTAGGACAATTGTTACCTAGTAGACAAATTCAGCTGTTTTTAAAAAGTTGCCTCCCATTCTCACACTCTGAATAGCCCTGGACTTACCTCTTGTTCATCTCTTGCTACCTAAAATTCCTTTTAAATATTTTGTATCCACATAATCAAAGAAATGGGACTCAGAACGTTTCTATGAATCTATTCCATATTCTAAAGACATTCCAATAAAGCTCTTACAGCTCATGACGGAGGTAAATTAATTGAAGGCCAAGGCTGCGTAAAAGAGGAAAAATGCATTGCTCCTGACTCTCTCTTCTCTTACAGTGCCCAAATAGAGCAGCAGCTTGAATATTGCGTGTGATTCAGTGGATTAAATGTCTTTTACGACAGTTCCAAGCTGCTATGACAGCCTTTGTGTGGAATTCACTCTGCAGAACCTTTGTGTGGCATTCACTCTGCGGCTCCCAGCAGCAGGTGAGGGAAGCTAAGGGCAGTATCTTGCTCATCAGGATAGCTGCCTTCTTCTATCAGGATGTGAATTTACCATGACATTAGAGAAAACAGCTTTCAAATTTCTAATCTATTCAAGCAAACTGACTAATACTGAGAAAATAGCAAAGCATATTTACAAAATGAGCATATTACACCCAGCTGTGCAGGCAATGGAATATCTATCTAAAGCGATTAGCTCGGTTTGTCTCCTGATTTGGAGGGTATACCATTTTTGTTCCTCTGGCTTGGCCTGCTGTCTTAGGGCAAAATTACTTCACAATCCCCTGGAGGGCTTTCTAAAATGATGGCCACATACCTTCAAGGGATCATTGTGTTTGAGGCAGGAGTCTTCACAAAATAAACATATTGTCAGGAGTTAAAAGGTAGATACATAAGGATTTTTATAAGGGAGTGATAATTATACAGGTTGACAGATTCATGAAGTAGAATCAGAACAGAAAACCCCAAAAGGCACAAAAGTTTAAGATCATAAAATCCATAAAATCCATTTACCTCTCCTCAAGATTCTATTTCAGGTTGCTCAAGATGACAGTTTCAACAAACTCCCAAAATAATTCATTCCAAGGGAAAAAAAAAACATTTAGTATATTATTTACTTGTTGGCAAGATGTATTTGAATTTTCTTTGTAATGACGAAGACATACTTTATTTAAAATATCATTGTAAGTGTTTTATTCTGGCCTATAGATATGATTTATAGGTGCATTACGAAGAATATTCATCACAGGATACCGCGAATGCATTGTGTCTGGCTGAATAAATAGAACATTGTCAATAGTGTTGAAAATTCCCTGTGGACATCAGTTGGCTTTCATCCCAGCCTTTCCTCTCTGGAAGTAATTACCATCTTGATTTTGTGCTAATAATTGTCTATAAAAATTAATTTGATCACATACTTGTTCAGTTTGGCTCACTTGTGACTTAGACAAAAAATGAAATCAACACAATATACATTCTGCTGTGCTTCGGTCTTTATTTCTTTTAACCTTATCAATGTAATCACAGATTATTTCCATTGCTGTGTAGTATTCCTTTGTAAGATTTACAACAATGCTTCTGCCTTTGTTTCAAATGTTTTTAGCTTTTACTCTTATAAACAATGTGATTATGGACTTGTTGATTGTATCTCTTGATGAAAATGAACAAAGACTTCGATGGTTAATCATTCATAACAGTTGAACTCTTTCTAAACCGTATGGTGTATTTATGTGTTCAATTTACTTACTAATAATCATTTTGTAAAGAGATTATGTAATTAACACTCCTATCAGCCAGGTGTATGTGTTTTCCTTGGTCTGTCCAATACTTGTTATCAGATTTTTATTTTTGCCAAGCTAGTATGTGTGAGATTATGACATATTGTCTTTGTAATTTAAATGTCCTTGATAAATAATCAACTTGACACTTCTCTCACCTCGTTTATTCTCATTTGCTCTCCTGCAAAAAGGCCTGTTCAATTTCCTTGCTGATTTTTCTACTTCATTGTTTTTTTTTTTTCTTATGCATTACTGGGATTCTTTTACTTTCTTTGTAATGTCCTTTTCTAGATATATAGCTAATATTTTTCACCTTCTTTATCCATGATAAATGATACTTGATGATATAAAGCCATGGTACTAAATTTTCTTTAAAGAGAAGTTTTGTTTTTCATATTTAAATTCTTAATCCATTAAGAATTGGTTTGAGAGTATCATTTGAGGTTAAGATTTTATTCTGTGTCTTTCCACATAGATAGCAAATGTTGTGGCATTATTTATTAAAAATCCATTTTCCCCTTTGATATAAAACGTAGATTTTGCCAAATACTAAGTATGATAAATGTGTAGCTCTGTTCCAGAGGTCTCTATTGTTTCATTACTCTTGTTTAAACATATTACTATCTGACTATTTTAATAACTTGAACTTTATTATTAATCATAATATTTGAAATAAGATCCTCCAGCTTGTTCTTCTTTCAGTGAGTCTTAGCTATTATTAGAACTTTGTGTTTCCATATAAATCTTAGAATCAACTTAGTGAATTCCACAAAAATCTTGGATAATATTTACAATACAGTTGTACTGAGTCTTTGTATCGCTTTGGGAAAATGGATGCAGTAAACACTGTATCTTCCTAAGTCACCAGAATACTGTGGTTCTTCATTGCTCGGGATTTTAATATATGCAATTCTAATGTTTTCTTTTGTTTTATGAAAACTTTTACATGTGAGCCACTTAAATGCAGTTTACTTCTCACACAATGACCTAATATGCAGTAGCATCACCAAAGTCTCTTTCTGACTTTAACCATTTGTCTCAGAGAATCTTTGAATTCCATAGACTATAAAATTCATATAGAATTCTATGTAGACATTCACATCATCTTCATATAGTGGTGGCCCCCGAACACCATGAGGGTTA
Organism: Arctocebus calabarensis; assembly: GCA_963573935.1. NCBI lineage: Eukaryota > Metazoa > Chordata > Mammalia > Primates > Lorisidae > Arctocebus > Arctocebus calabarensis. The sequence goes on along the minus strand of CAUYON010021635.1, from coordinate 11,832 downwards.
GGGGCACTGACTCTTTGAGCAGTCTAAATTTGTGTACAACTTTCAATTCTCCCAAAACTTCACTACTAATATTAGTTAAGTTTACTGATAACTCAACATTTGATTGGTACATATTTTGTATTTATATATATTATATACTATATACTTACAATAAGGTCAGCTAGAGAAAGTAAGAGAAAATAATGTTATTAAGAAAGCAAAAGAAATTAGGTGGTGCCTGTGGCTCAGGGAGGAGGGCGCCGGCCCCATATACCAATGGTGGCGGGTTCAAATAATAGAGTTGAACGACTCCAAAACTGCAACAAAAAAATAGCCAGGTGTTGTGGCCAGTGCCTGTAGTCCCAGCTACTCAGGAGGCTGAAGCAAGAGAATCACCTGAGCCCAAGAGTTGGAGGTTACTGTGAGCTGTGATGCCACAGCACTCTACCCAGGGCAATAAAGTGAGACTCTGTCTCTACAAAAAAAATGATAAGAAAGATTTTTTATTTTCTATTTATTCAGTGAACGTGAACCATCACAAAGTTCTCTGTCATCACTGCCTTCACAGTGAGTAGGCCGAGGAGGAGGGAGAGAGAGTCTTGGTGTTTCTGTCTCTGGGTGACAGAGGCGAGGTCATAGTTCAAAGCTGTGTTATTCAAGGGTCAACTGTAAACTATTTCTAATCATCCTGCACTTTATTTTCCTGGGCCTGACTCAAGTTGCTGGCTGGGATGAGTCCAAACACAATCCTGAGTAGTTGATAGAGGTGGCAGTTATCTTTATTTTTTTTTTTATTTTAAAAGAATCCAAAACATTGCACTATTGAATATATTTCATATGGATCTTGTGTGGTTGTCTTTTATTGAGTAAAAACAAATTATCATCTATTCACAACTAAGAGTTGTTCTTTTTCCATCACATGAATATGTTTTATATTGATTTTCTTTTATAGACCTATTTATTTTCATGCCTATTGAGAGGCTCATATATTTTATTTATTTAGGTTTAACTTTTTAATACTATGGTAAATTACATTGATAAATGTTCTACTATCGAATCACCTTTCATTAATGAAAGAAACTCAACTTATCCAAATGTAGTATCATTTTTATACATTTTAAAACTATTTGCTAATGTTTTCTATTTTTGCATTGGCAAGTTCAGTATACCATTTCATTTTGTTTACAATTTTGACTTGTTATCAAATTCACCAGCTTCATAAATAGAGTTGAAGAAGAGTTCTTGTTTTTTTGATTTTTTAACACCTGAATTATCTATTATTGTTGGTTTTGTTGTTATTGCTGATATTATCATCAAATTTTGGTAGAGCTTCTTTATTTAAGGAAAATATTTAATAATGGATTCAATTTTTCTAGAGAATATAGAATGAATCAGTGTTCATGTTAGTTAATTGTTAAGAAAGGTCTATTATATTTTCTCTAAGGGTTTTACCTAATCTTTAAATAATGCCCATTTTTTTTCCTAAGATCATTATTATATGGTAAAAAGCAAACACAAATCTACATACTCTAGGTACACATTTATAGAAAAAAAGAATAATTACCCATATATGTACATATTAAATACAAATATATATGTACAGATTTAATATGTTCAAGAAATATCAAACCACACACATCAACTTTCTCAATCACATAAGTATTCTTACAGTCTTTGTAGCAAACTAGGAGGAGAATTCATATATTCATTTTGGTCCTCAGGAACATTTTATCTCTATGTTATTTAATTACTTTAGTATGATCAGTGTAATGTGCTATGTTGTAATAACTATCATTACGTCCTCTGTAGAATAAAAAGGCACCAGCAGAACATTTCTGAAAATGCATCCTGTGATCTCCAATAGTGCAAAATATCCAGGCAATAGTTAAATTACAGCTGATTGGCCATTTAAAAATGTCTCCAAGAATGATTTCATTTCCTGTCTTCCCATTAAATAAGGTGACATAAATTTTTATTGAGATTTTACTTTATAGAGATTATATCAATAAAGTTCAGTATGGCTTTCATTGGAATTTTTCATTTCTGAGGGCCTTTAAACAGGAGACGTCAAAAGCAATAAAACAAATGCCAGTTTCAATATTTGGCCTAGGTTCACCATATTAAAAACGTTATAACCAAACAGTTTTATCTTCAATAATATATAATAATGATTTCTTTTAATGTCTTATCCTGCAAAGGTAGAAGCAACCAAAATGTCTCTAAACTATATTTGTATGGCCCTAAACATCACTGTAGAAAAGCATTATTCATTTTTGTAATACAGCTTTATGGCCCCAATTTAGCTGAAAGAATGTGTATGTATATATCTTTTATGGCACTTTCACTTCAGAGAATTAGATATGACTTGTTGATGTAATATTGGGCAAAAAAGAATATTTTTTCTTCTGGTAGGGAAATTTGCTATTAAGAATACTTCATCTTACAGGAAGGCATGGGGCCTGGCTGTAAGGGGAGTCACAACTCGGTAAAGGCAACAGCAGGCTTGGAAATATACGAGGAACACTTGTGAAATGTGGGACCAATTTCAAAGTCACATTATGAAAAAGGGGGAAATAATGGAGTAATTTATCAGACCACCAAATGCTCTTCCAGCCCCACAACAAATACTCAGAGATGGGGACAATTATTCATGATTCTCCCATCCTTTTCTTTCCTTACTTTTATGTTTTATTGCAGCCATCATAAAGAGAAATCTGCCTTCTCTATGTGTTGAACAAGAATTGTGAGGAAAGATCCTAAGGGCTTGGAGCTGCCTCAGGGGAAGGTGATACTCTGTGTTGGATTTACTCTTCCTTTGTGGTCACTGGAAGCAACTGGATTTTCAGTACTGGTTCCTTGGAAACTCACCATCATTTCACTGTATTTCCTCTTTTCATTGTGTGGCATATTAACCCGTCATCCCCTCTCTATGCCATGTGCCCCTTGTGTACAATAGTTATGATCACATGTCCCATCTTTCTGAGCCACTCATCTTCATTCTGTATCAGCATAAGCAGAACTATAAATAAATAAAGCCTTGTCTATTTATCCTGATTTCAGTTTCCTCCAGCCAATATGATGAAGTATTGTTTGTTTCAGAATGTGATTAGGTACTAAGTGAAAAGGATACTCAGGGTCAAATCAACTCAGGAAATACTTGAAAAGTTATAATAGGAGTATTTTCAAATCACAGAAATTCTCAGATATTTTTATATTTTAATATGCTAACATACTGTGTGATTTTCTAAATGGGAGGCGTGGCAAGAAGAGTTTTCACATATGATGTTTCCCTCTGGTGAGAGTTTGTGGAACGAATGCCCCACCAGAAACACTTAGAGAAATAAGATACTGATACGTTCCTTAAATATCTGGATCATCACAAAGATTTACACCATTCATAAGAGACATATTCAAATGGACAGGTAGGAAAGCGATGTCTCTATGTCATTTATTCATCATTTCATTCATTGTATAGGTAGGTATTGAATCCTTAGCCTATATGCCAGATACAAGCATAGATTCTGGGAACAATACATGAAAAAGGTAGGTCAATGTTTCTAGATGTCATTTACATTCTGTGGAAGGTGAGAAAGAAATTAAACACACTGGCCTCTTGGCTGTTGCTTGAATGCTCCAGTTAACCATCTTAAGGTCTTTGCGTTTGCAGTACCCTCTGCCTACAATGTCCTCCCCTAAACAGGTCTATCACTATCTTAATCATAGAGTAAATTTCTTTTCAGCTTTAGTAGACACTCCCAGACAGATGTCCACACTGTAGAACCAATTTCCCTTCTGTCGGGCAGTACAATGGAGTGCCAACTCTTTCACATTCTGAAATATCTAGCCCATTTAAACACTCTCTGTTTAAGTTCCTTACCTATTTATCTAAATTTTTCTTTTCACTCTCTAAATAGTATTTTGATGGAATGTCATTTTTAATTTTAATACTATTTCAGTTATTATTATTTTTTAATTTCAAATTAATATTCAGGGAACAAATTTTTAGGTTACATTGCTTTTACTCCCAAGGTAAAGTTCAAGCTGCAGGGAGCCCCCCACCTGGGACAGGTGGGTGTGTGCTAAATACCCTTGCATTACTCACATTAGGTTAGGGCCCACCAAATGCCCTTCCTCCTCCCCCCAATTGTTCTCTGCTTCCACCTCCTCACTCCCTTTTCACCCCTCCCCCATGCTAGACTACTTTTGTGTTTTATCATTCCTATAGAGTGTATAAGTGTATATTGGTTTTATAATAGTATTGAGGACATTGAATACATTTTTTCCATCCTTGAGATACCTTACTAAGAAGAGTGTGATCCAACTCCAATTATTTTCTTTTTATTGAAGACAAATTTGCTTACCCAAAGATCACACAGATTTTCTCCTATGACATCTTGTAGAAGATCCATTGTTTTCTCTCTCATATTTAGATTATGATCCCCTTCAAATTTATTTTTGTACATTATGTCTAGTTTAGGGCAGAATAGATTTTTCTAAATGAATATTCAATGAACGGTGTTGAATGTCTTCATTTCTCTATAGCTGTATCCACATACATGTGTCCCTTTATCGACTGTTTTATTGGCTTCTCTATCTTGTGTTTATTCTTCTGTAGCTTTATAGTCACTTTTATTATAGTATATAATAAAACTTTTCCTCTTTCACTTTTCACCTTCTTCAGGATTATCATGGTTCTTAGTGTTTGGTTTTGACTGAGATTGCATCTACTATGTAGGTCAACTTGAGAAGAATTGATGGTTTTATAATATTGAGCCATTCAATTTATCAGTCATAATCCTTCCACTTATTTAAGGATTTAAAAAATTATCTAAAACTAGAGTTTGGCAGCTTTCTAGTGACTATTTTGTGTAACTCAGGGTTATATTTACTTATAAACATTTAATGTGTAGACAAAGATATTTGATTATTAGTGCCATTAAAATTGTCATCATTTTTAAATTGTTATCTTCTCTTTGTTGCTAATATATGAAAAAAACACTGACTTTGGTTTGTCAAAATAATTGCTGGATGTACTTATTGAGGTAAAAGTTCTTATGGATTTTCTTTGTATCTTATAATAAAATAATGAAAACTTACATTTGGATATCCACTTTTTCCTTTATAATCTTTTTTGCCTCTTATTTATTACTTTACCTTAATGAGATAGAACTTCTAGTTTAGCTAGAAGAGGAAACCACTGTTGTCTCTATGTTATTTAGTTCTATCAAATTTGATTTTCTATATCTGTATTCATTTACAAAGGATGCTACATCAAAATATGGCCAACTGGACAACTTAAAGAACAGAAGTGTGTTTTCTCAGGTCCGCAGGCTGGATGTCTCAGTTCATGGTATCTGTCGGCTTTAGGTCCCCTTTCTTCTTCACTTGCAGACTGCTTATGTCTTCATATGGCTCTTTCTCTGTGTCTTTCCTTTTTTTTCTTATAATAACACCAGTCATATTGAATTAGAGTCAACCCATATCACTTTATTATTTTTAAATTGCCTTTTTAAAAATTTCAGATTAATGTTTAGGGCACAATGTTTAGGTTACATTGTTTTCAATTCTAAGGTAAAGTTCCTTAGAATTGAGCTTTACCCAGGGGTCATGTTGAACACCCTCACATTGTGCACATTAGCTGAGATCCCGCCAATCACCCCTTCTCCTCCCTCCTTACTTCCCCTTTTCCCCTCTGCTAGACTATACTTATATTTTTTCTTTTGTGTGGGTGTGTAATTGCTTATATATTGATTTCATATTAGTATTGAATTCATTAGATACCTTTTTCCCCATTCTTGAGTTGCTTTACTAAGAGAAATGTGTTTCAACTCCATCCAGATAAACAAAAAAGATGTTTTCTTAAGGCTGAATAGTACTTTATGGTATACATTTACCACACTTTGTTTATCCATTCATTGGTTGATGGGCACTTAGGTTGCTTCCACATCTTGGCAATTGTGAATTAAGATGCAAGAAATGTTCTAGTGCAAATGTCCTTGTGGTAAAAGGATTTTTTTTTCTTTATGGTAGATACCTAGTATTGAGATTGTGGGATCAAATGGAAAGTCGACTTTTAGTTCTTTGACAATTCTCCATACTTCTTTCCGAAAGGTTGTATTACTTTGCAATCCCACCAGCAGTGTAGCAGTGTTCCCTTCTCTCCACATCCACACCAGCATCTGCAGATACGGAACTCTGTGATATGGGCTAATCTCACTGGAGTTACATGACGTCTCAGAGTGGTTTTGATCTGCATTTCTCTGATGATTAAGGATAATGAGCAGTTTTTCATGTGTTATAAAAATAGACCTTTTTTTTTTTATAATTTTATTGAATCATAATTCTGTACATTGGTGCAATCATAGGGCATGATTCATATACATTCAGAAATGTTTTCATCGTACTGTTACAGATAGCCTTCAGTAAAAATAGACCTTTTCCAAACACATTCATACTGGGGGGTTAGGGCTTTACTGTATGAATTTTGGGAGGAAACAAATCAGTCTGTAACAATATTTATGTATATTTTAGGCTATACATAGAAATGCATTTTGAAGCTATGTGCAGAAATTTAGAACTGGCATATTTTAGTGGAGCAACTCTTTTGTCATCTGCAGCAACCTCTTATCTCCAGGAATACATCTTGTCTAAATGTTCACTTGTTCTGATACTAGTGCTGTGATGTCAACCTTTGCTTTTCCATTTATCCTTTTACTTGGCATCCGTCCCCATATTATTTTTAAGTTTTTTCTCATATAAGTAACTTATAGGTAGTTTCTTTCTTATTTAGATCAATACTATTGTTTTAATTCATGTATTAAACCTGTATCTTTTTAATTAGTAGTTAGGGAACTGCTTATATTTAAAGTAATGCATATATATCTGAGTCAAAATTTATGCCATCTTACCTTTTGTTTTTTCTTTGTTTAATGTCTTTGATAGTACTGAACTTAATTTATTTATTTATCTTTTCAAGCACACCAAACTCATGAAGGAACTTAAACTATGTCTTGGTTTCTTAGCCTCTTGGCCTCTGATTTCTATTCCATTCATTTTATTTCTCTATTTCTCTTCTCCACAATTCAGCTTATCTGTTTAGATTTTCAGTTTCTCGTATACCTTTTCTGAGTCAGCAGATACCTCGAGAGGAAAAGCTGTGCCAAATGCCAAGGTCATTTTTATATTTCATTTATCTTTAAGATCATGGCCCATCAATTCTCTCTGTTCTGTAACTCTTTCATGACTTAAAGTTATTTCATTAATATGTTATCCAGAGTTCATGGTTGTTCTTCTTGGAAAACTTAATCTGATACGGGCTAATTCCAAATCTGGGAGTGTAAGTATCTGGTTTGTGTTTTAAGAGGATCACAGTGGTTATTATTTGAGAATGAAACAGAGGTAGTCATATAAGCAGAGACTCCTGCCAGAGGCTATTTCAGTGACTGGGGAGAGATAATGGTGACATGGACATATTTAGTAGCAAAGCAGTTGGTGTTACATGCTCTAATGTTTGAATGTATCTTAAATAAAGATGTTTTTTGGAATCCCCCAGACCACCCTCAGACTTGATGGTTCTCTAGGATTCACAGGACTCAGGATCTGTTATATTCATGGATCCCATTTATTACAGCAGAAAGGCCCAAGCGAAAATGAGCCAGGGAAAAGGCACATGTAGCAATAAACTCAGGCACATGTTTCGGAGCATTCACAGGGACATGCTTCATTCTAGAGCTGGTACACAGGGACATGCTTCATTCTCCCAACCACAGATGTGAAATGCTGACAACAAAAGGTGCTTGCCTGAGCCTCACTGTCAATGTTTTTATTGGAAGTCACCCAAACTATGGGTTGCACCCATTGCGCTGAAGTTCACTCTTCAGAGCAAAAGTAGGTGCTGGCCATAAATCACATTGCTGGGACAGACTTTTCCGGCCAAGATAGTGAAGCATGGCCCAAATCCTCAGGAACTCAAGACCAATATTATCACGCAGAATATTACAAGAGCTCAGAGCTTACTGTCCAAGAGGAAAGGCAAATCCTGAAGACAAACATTTTTATTTTTTAAATTATGATTATTTTTTTAATATTCAGGATTTGAACAACCCAGGTCTAATGAGTTAACTTTTTCCTGCCCAGATGAAGTTGCTGACTTTTTCTTTTTTTTTTCTATTGGGCCCAAGGAACTTGGAGAATATACTGAAATGGGAACATTTTAAGAGAGTACGTTTAGGAGGAATGCTAGGCTCTTAGTGTGAGATATGTCGAATTTGGAGGGTGTATGAAACATGCAAAAGCAGGTGTCAATTACATAATCAGATGGATGAGAAGAATCTTAAGCAAAAGATATAATTTTGAGAATCTTGATAATAGAACAGAGTCTATTTGTTGATTGGAAGATTTTCTGTAGTTATCCAAGGGAAGAATACCAAAGACTAAGCCCTAATCTATTCCGATATTGGAGGTTAGGAATGTGATGGAGAATTAGTAAAGGAGATAGAGAAGAAATGCCCAGTAGAATGAGTTTGCCTGTCCATTAATTTTTCTATGTTAGTTAAGGGCCACCTCTGGGGGACATCAACTCTCAGGTCTTTCTAGTTCTCTAGGCATGTAGGTAAAGTGATTCTATCAGGCTAATGACAATCATCAAAGGCAGTTATAGTTAGGGCTCTTATAACTGCTAGGACACTAAGGCCTAAGAAGAATTATAGAGACAGAGTGAATGGGAGCTGTAGAGAGGTGATCAAAGCACTAGTGATGTCCATTACACACTATCTGTAAAACCTGTACAGCATAATAATACAATGAACTCATAAAACCACCATAGAATTAAAAAACAAAAACAAAAAACAGCATCTTTGGTAGTGAAACCACCAGTGTGTTTCTTCTCCTTCTTTGCCTCTTGGTAAGGTAACAACTGTTCTAATTTTTTTATTTACTATTTATCAGCTATTTTAAAAAATAAAAATTATTTTTTAGTGTACAAATATAATTTTGCATCTATCTTAAAATTTCTGCTCCCCATCAGGATGAAAGCACCATGTAGGTAGGGAGTTTTATCATTTTGTTCATAGTTGTAGTCCTTGGGCCTAGAATAATGCTGGCACATCCATAGGCAGTGAGCAATAATATTTAAGGAATAAGTTGATGTTTATTTAAATACATCGGGATGTGAAATAAATATATTGTCTGCAAAATTATACCTGGATTCCATCTGGACCATACATTTCATGCACAGGAATAATTTCGAAGCTAGACTATCAATCACAGATCTATGGTAAAGAGAAACATTGGTCTGTAAGAATATGCTAAAGTAAGGACTATGTATATTTTATTTATCTGAATTTCATGTTGTTGCTCAACATAGGGGATCTTACAATTCATCCAAGGAATTGTGATATGACTGATTCAACATGTATTTACTGAGGACCTACTGTGTGCCAATTCCTGTTCCAGATGGGAAACAAAACAATATAAGTGACATTCTTGCTTCAGGCTTTCATTCCACCACAGATGTACAATATGGTGGACAGAGTCCACCTCTCCGAAAATAAATTATCTGTGTTACTGACCGGAAAGGACTGTTTACCACAAAATCATTATGTCTGTATTGTTTGTTCCTAACACTGCACATAGGTGCACCTCCCAGGTGCACACACCTGAACCTCCCAGTTGAAGACATGACTCTAGCTGGTAGCTAGTGAGCTATCAGCAGATACAATTATTTAAAATTCATCCTCTCTGGACCAGTTATAGTGATTGTAAAATAACTTCACTTAAATCATCTCCTGAGAGCTTGTGAAAGTCTCTCTGTCTCCAAGAAACTTGAAAAGCAACAAGCAATTCATCGCCCTTCACTGAAGGGGTCACCACACAAACCATCACAGAGGCTCAGGGGCCGTGAATTCCATCCTTGTTAGAACTGTTCCATCAGCAAGACCCTTTCACTGACTGCAGCGAGGTTTCCCTGACAGCATGCAGGAGAAAGAATGCTTTTCACTGAAATTTCAAAGGTTAGAAAATGGATTTCGAAGTCAAAGGCATGGTGTGGGTAAAAATTTCTTTTATTTAACTCTTTTGCTGAATGACTCAACCCACTTTGGAGTCATTGAACCATAAGGGACACCTCACCCTTTGGAAAGGGTGCATTTACAAAACCACTTCACAGCCATCTTTGGTAGCATTTGGCAAGAAAAAAAATACATATATATATATATATACACACACACACATTATGGGTGCTTGCATTTTTACTTTCTGGTCTTATAAAGGAAAAGAAGTTATTTTCCATTAGAGATGGGGTATGTCCTAGTGAGTACAGGTCTATGTCAAATTCTACTTCATATTTCACAACAAAAGGAAAATTCCGTGCATGAGAAATCTCAGTTATTTTTTGTTGGAAAAAAACTCAGCAAGAAGATCACAATATTCATGCTTCAAAATACATTATTGCTACTACATCTGTCTGCTAGTTGTTCATGTTTTGAGAGCAACACAAAAACATAACCTATTGTTTGAGCCACTGAGCTTGTTCTCTTTATGAGATGGTATTTTGTAGGTGAAGAAAGCCTTTCTGAGGGTATTATGGAAAAAGTAGAGTCTTATCTTTTGATACTGTTATCATTCTATCATGTAATTCCTTGATGAGTCTGCACCTTTATACCTAATGTTTTGCTGAAGTCAGACAAAGGATGTACTTATGCTTGGTGGCAATAAGACATCCTAAGAAATTAGAATTGAAATGCCATTTTGATGCAAACTAATGCAAGTCCCTGGCATGACTGTACCGGGGTTCAGGTTCAACCATACAAGCCATTATGTCCATGAATCACATTCCCATTCATGTCCCATGAATTTCTTCCCACACTGGAAGAAAAAAGTTACCAATGGTCACGAGAATAAAAAGGGCAAAGGGATGTTGACTATTTTTTTCTTTATACCTTTTAAATAAGCAAACAGCTTTAGCATTTAATTATTGAAAAGACTCATTTCCTAAGTAATAGGGAGCATAATTACTTATTCTTCTATACAGCCCCAAGAGCATTTTATGGAACTTAGATTCAAGTTGCAGTATTTGATATCAATGAAACATTTTGACTTTGGTTTGGGTCTTTATTTGTGAGTGGTGAGTTGTTTCTAGAATAACATATAATTCTGCCAAAAAAAAAAAGGTAATATAATTTTATCTCCCTTTTATTTCCAAGGAAATATGCCAAAAGAAACTGATTTTAATGCAATTAAATCAAAAGCCATGTCCTTTCTGGTACTGCTCTGCTTCAAGAAGCACCATGGAATTTGTGTTGGCCTCTTGTATCATAGGTATTTGCATCATCTCTATTTAAATTTGTACCGTAAGCACGGACAATGGGCTAAAAGGGGGGTGCAGAAAGCCAGGAACTGGTTGTTATTATATAGCATGTTTCTGACATGAACATTAGGTCCTGTGTTTCTCTGTCTGGCAAGTATGAATGTTTACTTCGAGGGCTGGGAAAATCTGTGGTGCCCTGTGCGTCCACAATTCTCCCACTCAGTAGCCAGGCTCACGGAAAGCAGAGAGGGGCCTAGAATGGCAGGGCTGAGGACACTCCACATCAGAGCCAGGTCCAAGGAACCTGCTCTCTGGGAACGATCTGAGCTCTATAGGAGCAGTGTGGCCCTTTCAGCTTGCAGGCTTTCCAAAATCGCCTTTTTCTGAAAGTGTTACTTGTTCACATATTTTTTTTATATAATTTTATTGAATCATAATTCTGTACATTGGTGCAATCATAGGGCACGATTCATATACATTCAGAAATGTTTTGATCGTACTGTTACAGATAGCCTTCATGACATTTTCTTGATCACTATATAAAGACA
>CAUYON010021634.1:0-17797 GCA_963573935.1 Arctocebus calabarensis | reverse complement strand
TGGGAGGCGGAGGCAGGAGACTCGCTTGAGCCCAGGAATTGGAGGTTGCTATGAGCTGTGATGCCACAGCACTCTATCCAGGGTGACAGCTTGAGGCTCTGTCTCAAAATAAATAAATAAATTAATTAATTAAAAAAAAATAAAAATACAAAAATAAAAGTTTGCTTAAAAAAAAAAATAACAACTGCTACAAAAAATAGCCAGAATAGCCAGGCATTGTGATGGTGCCTGTAGTTCCAGCTACTTGGGACGCTGAGGCAAGAGAATCCTTGAGCCTGAGTTTGAGGTTGCTGTGAGCTATGAGGCCATGGCACTCTACCAAGGGCAACAAAGTGAGATTCTGTCTCTTAAAAAAAGAATAAGATCGGTGTCTCTTCTGAAGAAGTAGAAAAAATTAGCTGAGTGTGGTGATGGGCACTTGTAGTCTCAGCTACTCAGGAGGCTGAGGCAGGAGGATTTCTTTCTGTTTTGTTTTTTTCTTTTTTTTGAGACAGAGTCTCAAGCTGTGGCCCTTGATAGAGTGCTTTGGCATCACAGCTCACAGCACCCTCAAACTCTCTGGCTTATGTGATTCTCTTGCCTCTGCCTCCCAAGTAGCTGGGACTATAGGTGCCTGTGACAACACCTGACCATTTTTGTGTTTTTGTTTGTTTTTTTTTTTTTTGCTTTTATTTCAGCTGGCTTTTACTTTTCTTAGTTTCCTTGTTTTTTTTCTTTGTTTGTTTTTCATTGTCCTTGTAATGAGGCGCGGGCTAGTTGCCTCCCAAGTAGCTGGGATTATAGGCGCTCGCTACAATGCCCGGTGGTGTTCTTTCCTGGTGGTTGAGACGGGATCTTTTCTCTGGCTTACTCAAAAAAAATTTTTTTTTTTTTTGCAGTTTTTGGCCTGGGCTGGGTTTGAACCCGCCACCTCTGGCATATGGGCCCGGCATCTACTCCTTTGAGCCACAGACGCCACCTAACGCCTGGCTATTTTTAGAGATGAGATCTCATTCTGGCTCAGGCTGGTCTTGAACCTGTGAGCTCAGGCAATCCACTCGCTTCGGCTTCCCGGAGTGCTAGGCTTACAGGCATGAGCCACGTCCGGCAAGTTGGCACATTTCCATCTCTAGCTGGTCTTCTACTCACCTTCCATGCTTGTAAATAAATTTAATATAATATATTAAATTGTCAACGTGTGCGCTTAGACTGAAAGGCGTCTGAGACTTAATGTGGCCAAAGTTGAGCTCCTTTCTTTCCCCACCCTCTCAGATCAGCTGCTCTCTGAGTCTATGCCCACCCTGGCAGTAAAACCCCAAGCCATTTTTGGTGTCTCTTTCTCTCATCTTCCACATCTAATCAGTCACCAGGTTTGGCTATCTCCACCGGTGTCCAGGGCCTGGCCATTTCTCGTCACCCCATCCAGGTCTGAGCCCACTGTTTTTCCCTGCATTGCTGTTGGTCCTCCTCACTAGTTTCCCTGTCAGTACCACACCCCTACCTTCTCTGTGTGCTGTCATGACCAAAGACACCATGTCACTCTTCAGCTATGGTGGCTCTCCACCCCTCTCAACAAAAGGGGAGACTTTCCAGTGATCCCCAAGGGCCTGTGACATGATCTGGCCCTCTAATTCCTCAGACATTACCCTCCCACCCCTTTCTCGCTGGACCCTGGAACACACTAGGTCCACTCTTGAGGGCTGGGGGCTTCAGGGTAGAGCTGGGGTCTCTGTCTTTACTCACACTGTGCTATCTCCAGAGGTCTCTGAGCTGGGTGGGGCCAGGCCAGGCAGCAGTCTGTAGGAGCTGCCCCTTCACATGAATTCATAGACTGCCCTGCCCTCCCCATTTAGGCCGCAGCTTTGCTGGGACTGTGAGCCCACAGGAGGAGGAGGAGTTCCGTCGCCTAGCCTCCCTCCCCAATGTCTACGAGGTCATCTCCAAGAGCATCGCCCCCTCCATCTTCGGGGGCATGGACATGAAGAAGGCTATTGCCTGCTTGCTCTTTGGGGGCTCCCGAAAGAGGTGGGATCTGGGTCCCTTGGGTCAGAGGAGGGGATGGTGATGGGTCCCATAGAAGGACAGCTGCCAGATGATTAAGACTGAGCCTGCTTCCCACTCCCAGGCAACTTTACCAGCTTCCTGGCTGTTTGGTGGCTGATATGTGCACCTGTCTCGCTGCGGAGCTGGCAGGTGCAGCATTTGGAATTGGTAAAGTGCTGCATTTGGAATTGTCTGGGCACCAGGGATTAATAAATCTCTGCTCTGCTACTTACTGTGTGACCTTGGGTGAGATAACACCTCTCTGAATCTAAGTTGCCACATGAACAAAATGGCTAAAAGGATATTGTGTGTCCTTTGGAAGCTATAAAATAATTGGATATGAATGATAATATTACTGACAGCTACCATTTACTATGTTTTTACTGTATGCCAGGCATTCTTCTTTTTTTTTTTTTTCTTTTTGCCAGGTAGTTCTGAGTCTTTATGTGTCTGAAGCACATTCAGTCCTCACAGTAGCCCTGTGAGAAAGCAGCTGCTGTGCCCATTTTATAGATGAGGAAATTGAGGCACAGAAAGCTAAAAGAACTTGTTCCCTAGCGTATGTATGGGAGCCAGGAGCCTGCCCTGTTGGCACCTGTGTTGCTGCCCTATGCACAGCCCACAGTCAGTTTCCCTCCCTTCCCAGCTGGGAAGAATGTCTGTCAGATCTTGTTGGGTGGGCCCGACCATAACCAGAAGTGCCATTTTCTGGGAGCAAGCTCTGTCTTCTGTTAGGGGAGGCCTTCCACAGTTAGGGAGCTGCAGAGCTGGGTGAGGACGTGCAGTTACCTTCTTGCCTGCTCAGAGGCTCTTGGTAGATTGGGGGTGTGACTGTCAGCCCCATTTTGGGGTCAGCCTGAGTCCCAGTCCCTGCCCACTAACCTGTCCTCCCCCAGGCTCCCTGATGGGCTTACTCGTCGAGGGGACATCAACCTGCTGATGCTGGGGGACCCTGGGACGGCCAAGTCCCAGCTTCTGAAGTTTGTGGAAAAGTGTTCTCCCATTGGGGTGAGTGGTTCTAGGACAACCTCTCCACCTTGGCAGTCTCTCCCAACTGGGAGGAAGGCTGTAGGGCAGGGCTGCTGGGCCCCCAAGATACCCATGGTGGGCTGGCTCACCCAGAATCTTCATTCTTGGCTGTGGTTGGGGTAGCAGAGGAGGTGAGGGGATGAGGGGAACCAGCAGGCATGTATAAGTTTGGGGTGGGGGAAGGAGCACTGTGAATTAGGATGAGGTTTGGGTTTCTGCTTGGCCTGCAATTGGTTGTAGACTTTAATCAAATCACTTAATCTCCCTGAGTGTCAGTCTATCCATTTGTTTTTTTGTTTGTCTGTTTTTTGAGACAGAG
Source organism: Arctocebus calabarensis (assembly GCA_963573935.1). NCBI lineage: Eukaryota > Metazoa > Chordata > Mammalia > Primates > Lorisidae > Arctocebus > Arctocebus calabarensis. The sequence goes on along the minus strand of CAUYON010021634.1, from coordinate 14,427 downwards.
TTTCACTTTGTCACCCTCAGTAGAGTGCTGTGATGTTATAGCTCACAGCAAGCTCAAACTCTTGGGCTCAGGCAATTCTTTTGCCTTAGCCTCCTGAGTAGCTGGGACTACAGGTGCCCACCACAACGCCCGGCTATTTTTGGAGGCAGGGTCTCATTCTTGCTCTGGCTGTCTCAAACCTGTGAGCTCAGGGCAATCCACAGGCCCGTCCACTTTGGCCTCCCAGAGTGCTAGGATTAGAGTCATGAGCCAGTCATGACTATTCATTTGTTAAGTAAGGACATTGATAACATTAACAGATAAATCAGGGACCAGACACTGCTTGAAGTGCTTTGCATGTACATAGGGCCTCTGTAGTTGACCACCTCCTTAAGCTGACCTAATTTTCATAGACTGGGCCTGCAACACACGTAGGTATTGGTACAGTAGACCTAATTCCTTATGTTGACCAGTTTATCAGTCCCTTGGGTGGCCAATGTACAGAGGATCTACTATAGTGACTTCTTTAATCCTTACCTCAACTCTGTGTGGTAGGTACTATTACCCCCATTTTATGGATGAGGAAACTAAGGTACAGAATGTTGAAGTTCCTTGCTTGAGGTCCCACTGCCCGAAAGTACTAGAGCAGTATTTGAACCCAATTGCCTGATGAGTTGGTTCCTCTGCTGCTTTGTTAAATGAATCTAGGGAAATTAGAGCAGGACTCTCTGGTCGGTGGTGTGGGCTTATCCCAGGGGAAGTGGTGGTCTTTGGGTTGATGGGAAGTGTGCCAGGTTTTCCATGCCAGCTCTCTCCTGTAGGAATGTCATATGAACTGCAAATGTGAGCCACATGTGTCATTTTAAATTTGATAGTGACCACATAAGAAACAGAAACAGGTGAAATTTATTTTCATAAATGATTATCATTTCAACATGCAGTTTAATACAGATGATTATTAATGAGATACTACACATTCTTTTTTTTTTTTGAGACAGTTTCATTTTGTCACCCTCAGTAGAGTGCCATGGTGTTACACCTCACAGCAACCTCAAAGTCTTAGGCTTAGGCAATTCTCTTGCCTCAGCTTCCTGTGTAGCTGGAAGGCGCCTGCCACAATGCCCAGCTATTTTTAGAGATGAGGTCTCGCTCTGGTTCAGGCTGGTCTCAAACTTGTGAGCTCAGGCAATCCATCTACTTTGGCCTCCCTGAGTGCTAGGATTACAGGCGTGAGCCACCTCGCCTGGCCCTGATACTGTACATTCTTGTTAGCACTGAGTCTTTGAAATTCATGTGATTTTGTACCTAAAAACATCTCATTTGAGACTTGCCCCATTTCAGGGCTCACTGGCAGCATGTGGCACATGGATCTATATAAAGATGACAAGGGCCTCAAGGTGGGGACCCCCTATCTCAGCCTTGAGGCCAGTTCCTCTCCTTTGAGCCTGTTTGCTCATCTGTGAGCTGGGCCCCTCAGGGCTATATCTCAGGACTGTGGTGAGGCTCATGGATGTGATGGCCCCCTGGGGAGATCACTGGGTTTCACTGAGGCCAACGGTGTTCTTCCCTTCCAGAGTTAGAACCTTGAGTTCTGTTCTATGTCCTGTAGCCAGTTGGCATGTTTGACTTAGGACAAATCATAACCCTCTGGGTCCCCTTGACTTACTGGGTCAAAGCATGGAACTTTCTTTGGCCCTTGGCACCTCCCCCTACCTACCAGGTATACACATCTGGGAAAGGCAGCAGTGCAGCTGGGCTGACAGCCTCAGTGATGAGGGACCCCTCATCCCGGAACTTCATCATGGAGGGCGGAGCCATGGTCCTGGCTGATGGTGGGGTCGTCTGTATTGATGAGTTTGACAAGGTGAGTCTGGCAGGGTGGGTGGCAGCTGTAGCTGTGGGGCTGAGATATGTGACCCCCTGTGCTCAGTTAGCAGAGACCACCTTAGATTTGGGAGACTTGTATTCAGTCCTTGGGTCTGTCACTGTGGAATAACTGTGGGAAGTTGCTTAACCTTTCCAGGCCTTAGTGTTTATATCTGGAGAGTGGGGAGAGGAAAGCCAAGCCCACACAGTTGTCACCATGCTTAGAAGTTACCCAGTTGCTGGCATGGAGTTGGAACTCAGAAATGGTAGCTGCTGCTAGCTTTCCTCCTACTGCTATTCCCTGTCCTCCTTGCCTGGATGGGTCTGATGGACATTTCTCTGCTTAGATGAGAGAAGATGACCGCGTGGCAATCCACGAAGCCATGGAGCAGCAGACCATCTCCATCGCCAAGGTGAGCAGCCTCCCCGGAGAGCCTGGCCTGGCCCCACCCTCCTCAGCCTGCTCTGGTTGCTGGGACCAAGTTTGCCCAGGTCTGCAATTGCGTGTGCATGTGAGTGCATGAGAGGCATGCCGCAGAGTTGTTTGCCATCTTGTCCCCCTACTCTGTCCCCTTAGGCTGGGATCACCACTACCCTGAACTCCCGGTGCTCTGTCCTGGCTGCTGCCAACTCAGTGTTTGGCCGCTGGGATGAGACGAAGGGAGAGGACAACATTGACTTCATGCCCACCATCTTGTCTCGCTTCGATATGATCTTCATTGTCAAGGACGAGCACAATGAGGAGAGGGACGTGGTACGTGTAGGGCAGGGTTGGTGGCCTTGGGGCCTGGCTCCAGAGGCTTTGGTGGGCAAAGGCTGTGTTTGCCAGTGGAGTTCCAAATGAGATTGGCCAGTATGAGATGGTGCTGCTTGCAGTGAGTCCTAGTATGACATAGTGCTGGTTGTAGACTGCAGAGTGCTGAAGCAGAGGCCTGGCGTCCTGTGGCCTGGCTCTGCCTGTGCTCTGAGTGATGTGTTCTGTGATTTGGGCTCAGTCACTCTTTCCCTGGACCTTAGTCCTTTTTATTTTCTTGGTTGCAGTTTGGCCGGGGCTGGGTTTGAACCTGCCACTCTCAGTGTATGGAGTCAGTGTCCTACTCCCTGAGTCACAGGCACCACCCCATTAGTCGTTTATGTACGAAATGGAGAGGTGACATTGGGTTATGAGTAATTGAACCCCAGTTCTGGAAAAAAAGAACTTAATGGCTTATAGAATTGACAAGTCCAGAGGCTGAAGGTCCAGATGAAACTGGCTTCTCATACAGCTCTGAGTCTGCCTCTCTACTTTGCTTCCCTTGGTGGAGGTTTTGTTTTTGGGCAGCTGCTCCCCTTGTGGTAGGAAAATCTTAATAGCTTTTAGCTCAATAGCCTTTAGGGAAGGAAGAGGCCTCCTCTTTTCCAATAGGTATAACAAAAGTCACACAGTGGACTCCCATTGGTTTGGATAGATCAAATGCCAGTCCTTAAAGCAGATTCGCCCCAGTGAGTGAGTATCCAGGCCGAACCCCCATTCAAGCCACATGGATGGGGCAAGGGAGCAAGAAGCATTAAGGAGAACGCACACGCTCCCCTCAGAAGGCAGGGCTGGTGCTGAGCAAACAGGATGAGATTGCCTGACATCTGAACACCCTTTCCAGCTCTGTGTTCCCAGGGCCCCATCAGCTCCTCTGCCTGCTTTACTTCTGTGTTTGGACTCATGCTCAGGAGGGCCTGTGGGCTGACCTGGTGTCCCCTCTGCCCCCTAGATGCTGGCCAAACATGTCCTCACTCTGCACATGAGTGCACTGACACAGACACAGGCCGTAGAGGGCGAGATTGACCTGGCCAAGCTGAAGAAGTTCATTGCCTACTGCCGAGCGTGAGTCCTGGGCACAGGCCTTTGGGGGTGAGGTTGTCCTACTTCTGTGTGGGAGAGAGCCCAGAGTCCTGGTGTTGCTGCTCATTATAGGATGCCCCACATGCTGCTCTGTCTAGCTCTGTTCCTTTTTGACCTTGCATAGGTCACCTGTGGCTCTTGGCTTCAATTCCCCATCTCCACTCTGAGGGGTAGGATTTAGATGTAGGGAGGCAGTGCAGTGTGGATAGTATGGTCACGGCTCTGGATATTACCTATCCCCACTGTTGTGACCGTGGGCAAGTCAGTTGGCCTTTCTGAGCTTCAGTTTCCTCAGGTTAGTGTTTCCTAGGGTTTTAAGGGACTGTGTAAGATGATAAGTAAGTGCTTAGCATAGCCCTGCCCCAAGTTAATACTCTGTAAGTGGCAGCTACAACTTTAATTATATTCTCATAGATTTTCAATAATATGATCATGCACATAGTACTTATTTTGTGCCCGGCATTCTGAGTATTTTATATAGGAATGAACTTTAACCTTCCACTCAATCCCTACAAAATTAAGTGTCCTGCTATTCCATTTTATAGATGAAGCTCAGGCAAAGGAAGGTGAAGTAACTTGTCTAAGATCCCATGGAGGAGGTAGTACAGCCAGGAAGTGAACCCCAGTAACTGCCTCAGAGGCTGTGCTCAGATTCTTGACATACATCTCCTTAATTATCTTTTTGTTTGCTTTTGAGGCAGAGTCTTGCTCTGTCACTCAGGTGAGAGTACAGTAGCGAGATCAGAGCTTACTGTAATCTCAAACTTCTGGCCACAAATAATCCTCCCACCTCTGCCTCTGAGTAGGTGGGACTACAGTCTGTGCTACCACAGCTGGCTAATTTATCTATTTCTTTTCTTTTTTCAACTTTTCTCCTTCAGATTAAGTTTTTTGTTTTTGTTTTTTGGGGACAGTCTCATTTGGTCACCCTCAGTAGAGTGCCATGTGAGCTTACAGCAAATTCACACTTTGGGCTGAAGTGATCCTCTTGCCTCAGCTTCCTGAGTAGCTGGGACTACAGGCGCCCACCACAATGCCTGGCTAGTTTTCTATTTTTAGTAGAGATGGGGTCTCGCTCTTGCTCAGGCTGGTCTCAAACTTCAAGCTCAAGTGATCCACCCACTTTGGCCTCCCAGAGTGCTAGGATTATAGGTGTTAGCCGCTGAGCCCAGCCCTAGTCTTCCTTTATAGCAAGGTCCTAGGTAGCCTTGTGGAGCTCCCTCCCTCTCTTTGGGCCTCAGTCTCCCCATCATTAGGATGGGTGATCTATTCCTGCCCATAGATGAGTGGTTGTCAGTTGACCTGGGGTGGAGGGGATAGAAGGAGAGGAGACCTCCCTGCACCCTCCCTCTCAGGAGTCTAAGGTGGTTGGTGGCCCCTAAATTGCAGCTATTGCTGAGCCTCTTGTGGGTATCATCCTCAGATGTATTGGGGTAGAGCTCCCTATTTCTTCCCTGTGTTGATCTCTGCTGTCTCCATCACAGCCAGCTCAGGTTTCACCTGCGTCCTGTCCGGGTATTGTCCTTGGCCCATGGGAACAGACAATTGTGGTTTGGTGGGAAGGTGCATGTCTACAAGCCGGCAGAGTCCTGGGGGGCAGGGTGGGTACCTCATTCCATTCTGACCTCTCACCAGCTGCTCCCTACTATCCTGCAGGAAGTGTGGCCCTCGGCTGTCTGCAGAGGCTGCAGAGAAGCTGAAGAACCGCTATATTATCATGCGGAGTGGGGCCCGTCAGCACGAGAGGGACAGTGACCGCCGCTCCAGCATCCCCATCACTGTGCGGTGAGCAGGCGGGCAGGGCTGGGCCAGGACAGATGGCCCTGGCTTTATAAAGCAAGGTGTAACCGGACAGTGCCTGTGGCTAACCACTTGGCCCAGGCCCCTGATAGGGCTGGGCAGAAGTCCTTCTGGAGTGTCAGCTGCGGTCTCCTGGATTATCTGTATTCCTTGGTTGATTTGAGGGTTGGGGAACCTGGAATCCTTTCTTATGAATTTGGTCTGGCTTTTCCTTTTCCCATTGAGGGGAAGTCTGAGGGGAGGAAAGGACTCAGGTGTCAGAGTCAAGAGACCTGAGTACCAGCCTCTAGCCACTGTGTGACTACAGAGAAATTACTGTCCTTCTTTGGGCCTTCATTTTCTTAGCTCTGAACTCTGCTCATTCTTGTGAGTTTAGAGGCAGTAACGTGGGTAAGAGCTGGCATCTACCTGGTTTGAATCCTGCCTCCAGCACTGATGAGTTAGAGGCGGATTTGGCTGCATGTAATGGCAAATGCAGATAAATAGCTTAAGGAAATTGGAAGTTTAATTCTCTTATGTAAGACTGTGGTGGTAGGTGGTGCAGGACTGGTGTACCGGTGCTGCAGAGTCGCCAGCAGCTATCGCCTGGGCTCCCTCAGATTCAGCCTGACCCTCAGGTCCATGTAGTGGCTTGCTATGTATTGGAATAAACATTGGGGTTCTGTGACCAAGACAAATGGGAGGTGGATGATGGGGACAGCTGGTACTCTCCACCATAGTCTTACTATCCGGCCCAGCATCTCCCTGGGGCCAGGTGGCCAGGGAGGGAAGCGAGGGCTAAGGCTGACCTGAGTGCCCTGTTCTCCAGGCAGCTGGAGGCCATCGTGCGCATTGCCGAGTCCCTCAGCAAGATGAAGCTGCAGCCCTTTGCCACAGAGGCAGACGTGGAGGAGGCTCTGAGGCTCTTCCAAGTGTCCACGTTGGATGCCGCCTTATCTGGCACCCTGTCAGGTGAGCAGAGTGTGGGGATGTGGTCTTAGTTTGTCTGTAGGCAGGGCCCAGGCCCACTGTGAGCCTGCAGTATGTTGCTTCTCCATGTTGGCTGAGCTGCTCTGAGCTTCCTTGTGGCTTTAAGTCCTCATTTCTCTTCCTGCCTGTTTCCCTCCAAGATGAGAAGCAGCTTCTCTCCAGATCCTTTCAGCACAGTCTTCTCTCTTGACCCAGGTCATTAACGACGACGATAACCTTATCACTGGCAAAGAACAGCAGTGGGTGCTCTTGTTCTTTGCACTCGTAACCATTTTCAGCACCTTCAGAGCTGTTTCCCTCAGTGTTTCTTACAGCTCCCCCCTGGAGCTAGGTGGGCATTCAGTCCTTAAAGCTGATGCTCAGAGAGGCCTTTCTGTGGTGCCTGGGGTCACCTGTCACCTGGCCGGGATGGAGGACTCCCTTCCGGGGCCTGGCCTGTGGTTTCCCTACCACATGCAGTCCTGCCTTCTTGGTCAGCCTTCCAGCGGGCTGTCCCGAGCACCGCTGTGCCCAGCTCCCTTGGGATAGACCATTCCTCTCCCAGCAAAGACTTCATTAGTGCTTGCCCTTTGCCAGGCACTGCTCCGCCTGCTGGGAGTAGGAGAGCAGGCAGAGCACAGGGCTCTGCCCTCCTGGGTCCTCATCCTCATTCTGGAGGGGCAGAGACTGGTGGTGAAGGTGCAGTGGGGGAGGTGATGGTAGGGCTGGTAATGTTGGGGAAGGAGGGGTGCTATTTCCCCCTGGATATTGGGCATGGCTTCTGAGTAGCTGACATGGAACAGGGGCCCTGCGGGAAGAGCTCCTCAGAGAGAGGGAGCACTAAGTGTCGCTTACCCCGAGGGGGAAGCAGGCTTGACAAGTTCGAGAGGGGCTGGGGCAGGGCCTGCTTCCCCAACTGCCTTGGTAAAGACTCAGTCCCTGACCTGGAGGTGCTTCCTGGACTCGAGATGCTTGCTAGTGGAGGGCTCTCTGGGATGCTGCACGTGAAAAGGGCAAGGGTGATTTGGGGTAGTGATAATTTGGGTTGGGTCTTATAGGGTGTGTAGAGGTTTACCTCACAGACTCCCTCCCCTCAGTGGCTTCTGACCATAGGGCTGTGTCTCCTTGGCTGATAACGCCAAGACATCTGCAGGGCGTGGTCAGCAGGGGAGACCACTCTGCAGCAGTAATGGGAGGACACAAGCTTCCTGGGTCACTGCTGGGTCCCCTCCAGCTCTCCATTTTGAATCTACTTCTGCAGCAAAACTTGTGCTGTGGGCTACAGGGGCCCACGGGATCCAGCCCCTAGTTACCACTTTGGCCATGTCCCTGCTCCCTGGACTGCTCTGTGAGTGAGTCAGGTGTATTCCCACCTCTGTGCCTTTGCGGGGGTACATTTTCCCCACATGTGTGCCCTGGCACACTTAGTGCCCTTCTCTAATTTGCTCTTGTGGGCTAGGCTCAGGTTGCTCTTCCATGGATTAGAGGCCTCCAACTATCCAAGAACGCCCACTGTGGGCAGACTGGGGTCCCAGCACCTCGGTCGTGCCTATTGCCCTTGTCTTGCCCACAGGGGTGGAGGGCTTCACCAGCCAGGAGGACCAGGAGATGCTCAGCCGCATCGAGAAGCAGCTTAAGCGCCGCTTTGCCATCGGCTCCCAGGTGTCCGAGCACAGCATTGTCCAGGACTTCACCAAGCAAGTGAGTCTGCCTAAGTGCTGTCCCCACAGCTGTTTCCCACCCATCCACACTGGTGTCATTTTGCTCAGCAGATGGGCCCTTGGAGAGAGGTGAAGGTGAGGGAGGGGGGACTACTGTCCTTTGTCTCACACCTATCCCAGCCATTATTTCTTTCTTAGGGACTGCTTCAGTCAGGGGCAGGGGTTTTTTTTCTATCCCATGGAGGGGAGGGAGAGGAGAAGCGGCTGGATACCATACCCACGTATCCCCAGTCTTTCCCATCTGTCCCTTCTCCTCACTGCCTGGCCTTTGGTCTGGTGCTGGGCAGAGCCAGGAGGCTTCCAGCTTAGCCTTCCAGCTTGTTGGTGAGGGTGCTGTTGACCCCCTGGCACAAATGGAGCTTTCCAGATGCTGTGGAGAACCCGTCACCTTTAGAGTCCCAGTTTGTGGTCTCTGCACCCTTTTGTTTCGTAGATCTTTTCATTTTGATTCTTAAGAGTTTTATGGAGTGAGTGGTCTCATGCCTGTTTGGTAGGTGAGCACACTGAGGCTTGGGGAGGGTTAGGGGTGTCAAGAGCTTCCATTCTAGTCGGAAGGATTAAGTCCCAGCTCTAGCATTTAATTGCTGTGTGACATTGAGCAAGTGACCTAGCCTCTCTGTGCCTCAGTTTCTTCCCTATAAAACGGAGGATATTCCTGCTACCAGCCACACAGGGTTGTTGGGGGATAGAATGAATGAATGTATCTGAGACTTAGTGCCTGGTGCTCAGTAGGTGCTCAGGAAGTGTGAGCCAGCCTCACGGTGTGTGAAGTTCTGACATAGGGGATGTTTGGGGTCCCCTGGGGAAGCAAGCTCCTTGACCCAGCTGTGTGCCCTCACAGAAATACCCAGAGCATGCTGTGCATAAGGTGCTGCAGCTCATGCTGCGGCGAGGCGAGATCCAGCACCGCATGCAGCGCAAGGTCCTCTACCGCATCAGGTGAGCCTACGCTCCTGCTCCGCTCCGCCCCGTCCCGCCCCTCCACCGTGCTTCCAGCTCTCCTGCTGCTGTCGGCCATCAAGAACATAGCTGTCTCAAACCCAGCCTCGGCCGAACTGCAAAACAGAAAAATAGCCGGGCCTTGTGGCAGGCACCTGTAGTCCCAGCTACTCGTGGGACTACACGAAAAAACAAAAACATAGCTGTCACCTCTGCCTCCCCACTGCTATCCTGGAGCTTCCCAGGTGCCCTCCTTTCTCCTGGAGGAAGAAACCATTGTGTCCAGCCTGACTGCTTCTGGGCCATGGTCTCTGATACTGTTCTGGGAAATGTAATTTTGGAGTCTATTGAAACAATAAAGCTGTCATATGTTTCGGTGTCTATGTGCATTTGATGACCTGTCACCACTGCTTCTGCCATCACAGTGGGGCAGGCGTTGGGGAAGAACAGGCTCTACAGCCAGACAGATCTAGCTTTTTCTTTTTCTTTTCTTTGAAACAAAGTCTTGCTCTGTCATTCAGGCTGGAGTATAATGGTGTGATTACAGTTCACTGCAGCCTCTAACTCCTGGGCTCAAGTGATCCTCCTGCCTCAGCTGCCTGAGTAGCCAGAACTACAGGTGCCCATCACCACACCTGGTTAATTTATTTTTTTTATTTTTTTTTTGAGGCAGTCTCACTTTGTTGTTCCTGGTAGAGTGCTGTGGCATCATAGCTCACAGCAACCTTAGACTCTTGGACTCAAGCAATTCTGCTTCAGCCTCCCAAGTAGCTGGGACTATAGGTGCCTGCCACAATATTGGGCTATTTTTAGAGACGAGGTCTCGCTCTAGCTCAGTCTGGAACTCCTTAGCTTAGGCCATCCACCCATCTTCGCCTCCCAGAGTGCTAGCATCAGAGGCGTGAGCTACCACGCCTGGCCTTGATGCATTATTGAATTGTTTTTTATTTTTTTTAGAGACAGAGTCTCATTTTGTCAACCTTGGTAGAGTGCAATGGCATCACAGCTCACAGCAACCTCCAGCTCTTGGGCTTAGGCGATTCTCTTGCCTTAGCCTCTTGAGTAGCTGCGACTACAGGTGCCCACCATAACACCTGGCTATTTTTTTTTTTTTTTTTGAGACAGAGCCTCAGGCTGTCACCCTGGTTAGAGTACTGTAGCATCACAGCTCACAGCAACCTCCAATTCCTGGGCTCAAGCGAGTCTCTTGCCTCTGCCTCCCAAGTAGCTGGGACTCCAGGCACCCGCCACAACGCCTGGCCATTTTTTGGTTGCAGCCGTCATTGTTTGGCGGGCCCAGGCTGGATTCAAACCCGCCAGCTCAGGTGTATGTGGCTGGCGCTTTAGCCCATTGAGCCACAGACCCTGAGCCACACCTGGCTGTTTTTTGTTGCAGTTTGGTTGGGGCTGGATTCGAACCTGCTACCCTTGGTATATGGGGCTGGTGCCCTACTCACTGAGCCACAGGTGCTGCCTGGAATTGTTATTTTTTGAGACAGGGTCATGTTGCCTAGGCTGGTCTTGAACTCCTGGTCCCAAGCAATTCTGCCTTTGTCTCCTCAGATGCTGGGATTGTAGTTGTGAGCCACCACACCTGCCCAGACCTGGGTATTTAACCTGGGACTACCACATAGGCTCTTGGGCAAGTCTCGTGACCTTTGTGCTCCAAATTTCATCTGTTCAATGGGGCTAATAAAGCCAGTCCCTCACTGATGAGAGTTCAGTGAGGTCAGTGTGTGGAAAATTGCTTTGTTAGGCATGTTAACGTTTGACCTGCCTTGACTGTTCCCCACTAGTTTAGGTGGTGAGTGCCGTGGATTCACTGCCTGATTCACTGTGCCACAGGAGTCTCCCTCCCCTGCCTGGGCACTGTGCTAGCAGGTGCTCACTGGTCCTAGGCACACTGAGGCAGACACTAGAATCATCCTGTGCAAGGTTCAGGAAACAGGCACAGAAAGGCTCAGTGATTCAGGCAGTCTGCCTCAGTGAATCCTCCCTAAACCTCCCAAGTAGCTGGGACTACAGGCACCTGCCACAATGCCCAGCTATTTTTACAGATGATTTCTCAATTTTTGCTCAGGCTGATCTTGAGCTCCTGAGCGCAAGTGATTCACCTGCCTCGGCCACCCAGAGTATTAGAATTACAGGCGTGAGCCACCGTGCTTGGTCAAATGTTTTATTTTTAAAAAGCTAGCATCCACAAAATTAAAGTCAGTGAAATAAAATATTTGACATTTATTTATTAATTTTTTTTTTTTGAGACAGTCTCACTTTGTCACCCTCAGTAGAGTGCTACGGCGTCATAGCTCACAACAACGTCTAACTCTTGGGCCTAAGAGATTCTCTTGCCTCAGCCTCCCAAGTAGCTGGGACTACAGGCACCTGCCACAGTACCCGGCTATCTTTTAGAGACAAGGTCTCGCTCTCAGGCTGGTCTCAAACCTGTGAGCTTAGGCAGTCCACCTGCCTTGGCCTCCCAAGTGTTAGGATTACAGGCGTGAGCCACTGCGCCCAGCCAATATTTGATGTTTAGAATACATTTATAAATGCAAAGCCTCAAGCAAAACATGAATTTGGAACTACTTTAAATATTTTCTAATTATTAGCAGATAAGATATTTTAAAATAAACACCATGTAAAAATGACGTGAAGAACTTAAGTAAGATTATTTTATCTTTGTAAAATAAAGCTTGGTGCGTCAGTGTGGTCATTGTTGAGTCACCATTTTATTTGTGCAAAAACTCTCAGCTGCTCAAAGCCCTTTGTGACTCGACACTGTTCAGGGAAATGGAGAGATGAGAGGTGCTAAATCAGTCTTCCTCTGACTCACTCATGTTCAAAGCCCGTTTCCTTTTTGATAATTCTGAGAACTTTTGGAGCAGCTTTTGTTTTCTTGTTGGGGTGGTCATCTTACTGAGAGCCTAGTGCCTCCAGCTTCTGATAGTCCTTCATCTTGCTCAGGTGGGGATTTGCCTCCATTTCGAGCCTGAGAGCCTCTGTCCTGTGTTTGTGGACTTTGGGACCTGGACGAATTCCCCCTGCAAGTGCAGCTCTTGCTGGTGATCCATTCTGCCCACCTGTGAGAATGGTGCCAATGTAGTCACCTCTGTTTTATAGGTGGAGAAGGAGAGAGCAGAGGGGGGTCAGTCCAGCCTGGCAGCAGGGAGGTGCTCCTAGGAAGGGCTGAGTGGTTTTCTCTCTCAAAGCTTCTACCTTCTCAGTTCCACCTTGTCAGTCTGCTCCAAATGTTTTAATTGCAAATGAATGTTTAATTGTACATGTCAAGTCTAGAGGAGCCAAGGTAGACGCTGGTTTCAAGATGACGTCATGGTTTAGCCAAAGAGTACATAAAATGATTTTCAGTGTGACTTTCGATAATATATAGATCAAAGGTAAGCTTTTTGGACTTAATATAATGAGGCCATAAAGCACAGTGGTTAAGAACAGGCTTGGATCTCAATAGCCCAGGTTCAAATCCCAGCTCTAGCTTGTGACCTTGGGCCACTTCCTATACCTGTTAGCTATACCTGTTGAGCCTTAGTTTCCTGTCTATAGAGTGGAGGTGATATTAGTGCCCATTTCCTGAGGAGGAGGTGAGAGCAGGGCCAGTGGGTGTGGTGGGCCCTGCCTGGGGCCAGTTGGGTCAGCTGCTCCCATTGATCACTTAGAATATCCTAGTGCAATGTTGGTGGAGAAAGTTATTTGGAAAATAAATTCCTCTAAAGAGGCAATTTACGATTTTTTTTTTTGTCCCCTTTCTGAGTCTTTGCAGCTATTTCAGTGGGAGGTTGGAGAACTGGAATCAAGTAGTAGATGGGTAGTCAGCACCTTCCCCCAGAGGTCAGCAGAAGGCAGTGTGGACAAACTGGTGGTCAGCGTATATTGTTTGGCTGGGGCTGCACAACAAAGTACTACAGACTGGAGGGCAGAGGTTATTCTCACAGGACAGAAGTTACTATCACAGCTCTGGAGGCTGGAAGTCCAAGGTCAAGGTGCTGCCCAGGCTGGTTTCTTCTGAGGCCTCTCTCCTTGGCTTGTAGGTGGTCATCTTCTGTCTTGGTCTCTACATGGTGTCCCTGTGTCTTTATCCTAATGTCCTCTTTTTTTTTTGAGACAGAGTCTCACTTTGTTACCCTGGGTAGAGTGTCATGGCATCTTAGCTCACAACAACCTCAAACTCTTGGGCTCAGGCAATCTTCTTGCCTCAGTTTTTCATTTTTATTAATTTTTTTTTTTTTAAGAGACAGTCTCACTTTGTCATCCCCAGTAGAGTAGTGTGGCGTTACAACTCACAGCAACCTTCAGCTTTTGGGCTTAGGCAATTTACTTGCCTCAGCCTCCCCAGTAGCTGAGACTACAGGCACCTGCCACAATGCCCGGCTATTTTTTCTTGTAGTTTGGCTGGGGTCAGGTTCAAACCCGCTACCCTCAGTATATAGGGCTGGCGCCCTACTCACTGAGCCACAGGTTTTCATTTTTAGTAAAGACGGGGTCTCACTCTTACTCAGGCTAGTCTCAGACTTGTGAGCTCAAGCAATCCACCAGCCTCAGCCTGAGCCACTGTGCCCAGCCTCTCCTAATGTTTTCTTATAAGGACATCGGTCATGTTGGGTTAGGGTCTGCCCTAATGACCCTATTTTAATATAATTGTCTCTTTAAAGGCCTTATTTTCACATATCCAAACATTCTGAGGTCCTTGGAGGCCAGGGCGTCAGCATACTGGTTTAGGAGAGGAGGACGCAGTTCAACCAGGGAGGTTGGCACCCAATGATTTTATCCTCCCAGGGACCCTGTATAGATGAAGAAACAGATGAGAGGGGTTAAGTAACTCCCACATGTGTTAAGAGAAGACTGCAGGGCAAGAGTGGTTTTTTTTTTTTTTTTTTTGTAGAGACAATTACTTTATTGCCCTCGGTAGAGTGCTGTGGTGTCACACAGCTCACAGCAACCTCCAACTCTTGGGCCTAGGCAATTCTCACCTCAGCCTCCCGAGTAGCTGGGACTACAGGCACCCGCCACAACACTCAGCTATTTTTTTGTTGCAGTTTGGCTGCGGCTGGGTTCAAACCTGCCACCCTTGGTATATGGGGCCAGCGCCCTACCCGGTGAATCATAGGTGCTGTCTGATTTTTTTTTTTTTAAGACAGTCTCACTTTGTCACCCTCTATAGAGTGCTGTGGCGTCATAGTTCACAGCAACCTCAAACTCTTGGGCTCAAGTGAGTCTCTTGCTTCAGCCTCCCGATTAGCTGTGACTACAGGTGCCCACCACAACACTCAGCTATTTTTTTTTTTTTTT
>CAUYON010021633.1:0-59249 GCA_963573935.1 Arctocebus calabarensis | reverse complement strand
ATCACAGCTCACAGCAACCTCCAATTCCTGGGCTCAAGCGAGTCTCTTGCCTCTGCCTCCCAAGTAGCTGGGACTACAGGCGCCCGCCACAACGCCCGGCCATTTTTTGGTTGCAGCCGTCATTGTTGTTTGGCGGGCTCTGGGGCTGGATTCGAACCCGCCAGCTCAGGTGTACGTGGCTGGCGCCTTAGCCTGTTGAGCCACAGGCGCCGAGCCATAGGCTTATTTTTAAATGGTGAACAGCTGCTCTTCCTCAGCTGGTTGCTCAGATGTTCACTCTTTACCCTCCAGGGGCTGCCCAGTAGTACCATCCTGCCCTGCCCCTTACGGGGTATACCTAAAAATGGACTATTCCTGAGAAGCAGCTCTAATTCCAGCTGCTTTACAGCTGATGACACTGGGCTGGGCTATTCTTGGCTGGGGGGAACCTGAATCTGGGATGCCCCCCAAATCTCCTCTTCTGTACTCTCCCTGCCTGACTCATACCTCTTTAAAACTTCTCCTCAGCTTCTGACCCCACTGGGGCATAAGAAGAGCCAGAAACCAAAGCTATGGACCACTCACCACCAAACCCATACCAAGCCACACTACAGCCTGGAGTTGGGAGGACAAGTCTTTATTCCTGAGGTTGAATACATGTATCAGCTCCCTTCCCACATTTGGGCAGTGCCAGCCTGACTGTCCCTGGCCTGGAACACTGACTTGGAGTCCCAGTACCTCCGTCCCTGAGTTATGTGTGTATGTGCATGAAGGGGACTCCTGGGTGGCACCTGGAGGCAGCCCAGGGGTAGGGAGCTTCTCAAAAGCACCTCATCACAGCCTCCAGAGAGAGGTACAGTCTCAGATAGAGTGGCAGCATGGTCAGAGTTTGGTGACCTGAATGGGCAGAGGAAGGGAAGCTCCAGTCAGTTTCTAAAGGGCACATGCCAGCCCTCCACCCCTGGAAAAGCAGCCCCTGTCCCTAGGAGCAGCTGTACCCAAAAGCAGGAAGAGAAGGAAGTGGGTTCACAAGGGCAGAGCAATGGTCACCAGGACAGACTTCTTGGAGTTGGGGCCAGGGTGGGAACAAGCAACAGACTAAGAAAAAAGAGTTTAGCCTTCCAGAGGTCAGCTCACCAAAACAGGGCTATCCGGGCCAGACTTCGGGTGTTGGAGGGCAAAGGTGACTGCATCGTGGACAGAGGCAAACAGATGCTTCTTAGTGATGGATCCATCAAAGAAATGTCCAGCCTCAAGTTGTGTGATCACAGGGCCTGTAGGCAAGAAGTAGGTCTCCTCTGACTCTCAGAACCACCAGGAACCCAACCCTCCAGGAAGCAGCAGAATGCCCTAACCCTAACACCCCTGACCTGCACCCCTGAGGCTACAGCTAAATCCCAGCCACTCCTGCCTCCCAGGATACTTCTGACCTCCAGTTTCAGAGACTTTTTCTTTGTGCTGCCTGGCAAACATTTTCCTTGGCCGAAAGAGTCCCACCCTCTTCCCAGATCCCACCTGCTATTCCCTCCCCACGCACTGTGGCAGGCTGCCATGTACACCTCCACCTCGATCTCTTGGAAGTCATGGAAAATCTGCCAGAGAAAAGGGGGCCAGACTCAGAGGGAGGCTCAGGGGCTCAAGAGGGAACTCAGGCAGGTTCGGGGGGAGTATAAAAAGGGAGCTCAAAGGGCTTGGGGAGTCAAGAGGTTAAGAGTGCTCTCAGGGCTAGTTATGGGGTCAGTGTGGAGGCTTGAGGGGCCTCAGCCTGGCCCAACCCCTTACATTCCTCAGGCTCTTGAGGCACACAGTGTCCACAAAGGAGAGGGCACCCAAGTCCAGGACAAGGCTATGGAAGTCTGGCTGAGGCAGGCCTAGGGCCTTCAGTGTGGACATGTCTGGGGCCTTGGCATCTTCTTGACCACTGGTTGCTGTGTCTTCCAGTTTATTCCCTGGGCTCACCTGCTGAGAAACCAAACATGTTGCAAGGGCCATCCAAGAGTGGGTGAAGGCAGGGAATATGCACAGATATCCAAGACACACAGAGTCAGATGTGAGAGCCTGCACATAAACACACACACAGATCGGGCATGCATGGGACACAAGGACACAGTCAAGGAGGAGCCATGTACGTCAGCAAAGATAGGAAGGACACGTGGGGACACACAAAGGAGCACACGTAGACATACACAACTGCTCTGTTACCTCCCTGGCCAAGGCTTAATCAAGACACAAAAAGGGAGGGTGCCAGGGGACTGTACTGCATATTCAGTCAGCTAGGGTAGAGTGGGTGGGGGGCCTAAGGCAGACCAGAATATGCATTCATGTCTGTCTGTCACCTGGGCATTGGATTCAAACCCTTGGACTCAAGTCATCCTCTTGCCTCAGCCTCCTGAGTAGCTGGGACTATAGGCATGTGCCACTATATCTGGATTTGACCCAACCCCTGACTCTATATATTTTTTCCCATACATCTAATTCCTTCCCTCTATACCTGAGCAAAGGCTGTGGGGTCTTGTGACACCTACAAATTCAAGGTCTTCATCTAGGGCACAGTGGCTCACGCCTGTAATCCCAGCAGTATGGGAGGCCAAGGTGGCTGATTGCCTGAGCTAGAGTGAGACCCCATTTCTAAAAATAGCCAAGCATTGTGGCGGGCGCCTGTAGTCCCAGCTACTTGGGAGGCTGAGGCAAGAGAATGGCTTGAACCCATGAGTTTGAGGTTGCTGTGAGCTGTGATACCACCGCACTCTACTGGGTGCAACAATGTGAGACTCTGTCTCAAAAAAAAAAAAAAGTCTTCATCTAGGCCTGAAATTCTAGAAAAGAGAACCACAAGCAGAATTCTATAGTGTATCACTAGAGATCTCCCCACAGAGTATCTGAGCTATCATCCTTTTCCTCCTGCCATTGGCACAATATCCTGGAACCCACAGCTAGTGGGTCCATGGTTTTCCTCATGGGACTTTCATGGGCGCTCACATCTCTGCAACTCACGTCTAGCCTCTCCTCTCCCACCACCAGCCTTACCTTGGGTTTGGAGTCCTCCACTATGTGGCTCTTGATGTCTTCGAGGCTGGTGTTGGCATTAATGGAAACAGATGTGTCCTTGGAGGAGGCAGCCTAGGCCAGGGAAGAGTGGGGACAAGAAAGAACTATCCCAGCTGCCTTTACTGCCACACCAACCAGGGCTGGTATCACCCACTGGCTTTGGGAAAGTAGGCAGGCCAGGATCCAATGCCGAAGGCTGCAAGTGTTCTGACCAGTTCCAGGAACAGCCATAAAATGGACAAGGACCCTGATGGTTCACACTGTCCCTGGTTCAGAAGATGAGGGAAAAACAAACCATTGCCTAGAGCCCTAACTCACCAGAGGTGAGAAGCAGGGTCATCAGAGGCAAGAGGGAGAAAATGGGAGGTATAAAGCGAATGAGTCGGGAAGCTGGAGAAAGATTGGGTTTGACAGCAGGGGAGAGGGCAGAGGCCAAGAGCAGGGCAGGTGTCACCAGTTAAAAGGGGCCCTGCCTGTTTCTGAAGCTTCTTCTCTTTCCGCACTTGCTTCAACTTTAGCTGCTCCTGCTTCCTGAGCAGCAGCTTCTTCTGGGAGATGAGGTGGTCAACATCCACACCACACTGGAGGCAAACATCAGGGAAGGGGAGGTGGAGGTGGGCACTCCGGGGAGATGAGGGCCTGACCCTGGGGATGCCATGCCTCACCCTTTGTTTCAGTGCATCACTGTAGAACTCAGCATTGGCAAAGTACACAGTGGTTGAGGAGCGGAAGATCTTCACACCTGGGACCTCCCTGGCCTGGGGATAGGACAGAGTTGGGGTAACTGATATTCCCCTCTCCCGCCACTGCATCTGTTCTTCTGCCTTTCCTCCCCCAGAGTGCTGAGGGTCACCAACACCCAATGCTCCGCTCCACCTGTGGCTCATGCCCTCCTAGAGGCTTAGACCATATACATGGGACCATGATGATGTTATCCTGTCTGTTCTGCTGCCTCTCCCCAGTCCAGGCCCTCAGGAGGGGACACAGCCTGTACCTTTCCCTCCCCACCTCCTCTGCCACAGGTCAGGTTTCAGAGGCTCTTAGCCCTCCTCTTGGCTCTCCAATCCCTGTCCCAAGGTCTGTTCTCAATGTGCAGATAAAGATCCTCCTGTCATCCCAACCAGACCTTCCCCAGCTCTCATCTCCTTCAGGACACAGTTCAGGCCTCCACTTTGGTATTCAGACCTGCAAAATGTGGCACCCCCTTTCCATCCAGCTGGGCTGCTCCCCTCATATCCTTTCCTACATCTTAATCCCTTGGTTCCTCCCTTCACCCTGCCTTGAGCCACTGTGCTCAGCCTTCAAGGCTTCATGTTAGGGGGAATGGGCTTTTTTTGGTTCTTTTTTTGCAGTTTTTGGCTGGGGCTGGGTTTGAACCCGCCACCTCCGGCATAGGAGACCAGTAGGGAATGGGCTTCTTTTATTCCAGAGTCCCCACCTATGTTCCCAGCACCTGGCCCAAGACTGTACAGAAGGTAAATCAATGTTTGGGGACTTAGTAATAACCCCACTGATCAGATCAAAAGCAAGCTTCCAGCTCGGTGCCCGTAGCTCAACGGGCTAAGGCGCTAGCCATGTACACCTGAGCTGGTGGGTTCAAATCCAGCCTGGGCCCGCCAAACAACAATGATGACTACAACCAAAAAATGGCTGGGCATTGTGGAGGGCGCCTGTAGTCCCAGCTACTTGGGAGGCAGAGTCAAGAGACTCGTTTGAGTCCAGGAATTGGAGGTTGCTGTGAGTTGTGATGCCACAGCACTCTATCCAGGGTGACAGCTTGAGGCTCTGTCTCAAAAAAAAGGCAACCTTCCTCTATATTCTGATGCCCCAAGGACCCTGCCCCTCCAGCACCTCTAACCGAGGGGTGCTTCTGTCCTGGGGCAGTTGCCAGGCACAGACATTTCCTCCCTTGAAATTCCAAGGATCAAAGCCAAAGTGCCTCAGACCCCAGTATCCTGGCCAGGTGTGGAAAGGACTGACAAAAGCTAGTTTTTTTGAGATAGCGTGTTGCTTTGTTGCCCTCAGTAGAGTGCTGTAGCATCACATTTCACAGCAACTCAAACTTTTGGGTTCAAGTGATTCTCTTGACTCAGCCTCCCAAGTAGTTAGGACTACAGGCATCTGCCACAATGCCTGGCTATTTTTTAAAGACAGGGTCTAGCTCTTGCTCAGTCTGGTCTTGGAACTCCTGAGCTCAAGCAATCTACCTACTTCGGACCCCTACATGCTGGGATTACAGGTGTGAGCCACCACGTCTGGCCTGACAAAAGCTAATTCTGTCCATCACATCCTACCCACACCATCCTGCTCAGCCCCCACTGCTCACCTCTGAATATTCTGCCACATCTCTGTAAATGTCTGTGCCTGGCAACTGCCCCAGGACAGAGTAGTGGGGCCTGTGGAGTAGAGAGTAAGCGTAAGAAGAGGAAGACAACAAAAATGTATGAAGGGCCCTGGCACGTATAGCACAGTGGTTAAAGCACCAGCCATTTGCATCGAGGCTGGCAGGTTCAAACCCAGCCCAGGGCAGCTAAACAACAATGACAACTGCAACAACAAAAAATAGCCAGGCATTGTGGCGGGCGCCTATAGTCCCAGCTACTTGTGAGGCTGAGGCAAGAGAATCACTTAAGCCCAAGAGTTTGAGGTTGCTGTGAGCTATGACTCCACAGCACTGTACAGAGGGCGACAAACTAAGACTCTGTCTCAAAAAAAAAAAAAATAAAGGTATGAGGAGCCCGTGGTCCCCAGAGATACAGGGATAGCTAAGGGGAGGCAGTAAGGAGCTCCCTGGAATGGGGGGACTGATGTGGTTGACTCACAGCTGTGTCCGGAACACCAGAAGCAGCAGGGAGAAGATTACTGCAACCATCAGGCCAAGGTCCAGGTTTAGCAGGATGGTGGCCACAAACGTTGTCAGCCAGATGAGCTGAGGAGAGAGGGCAGTGGTCAAAGGGTCAAGAAGGGCTTGAGGCTAAGGCTCCCAACCCAGCCCTGGGCTCCCAGGTGTCTCACCAGATCTGCTCGATTAGCCTTCCAGAGCGAGCATATGTCAGTGAATTGCATCAGCATGCCCTTCAGGTTCACGATAATGGTGGCTGCCAGGACTGCCTGGGTTTGGGGGTTGTCATCAGGGGCTTTTAAGATGCTGACAACCCGACCACCCAGGTATGACTCAGACTGACCCCATGTTGGACAGAACCTCAACTAACACTAAGTACCACCTATCCCCTGATCCTAACAACTTGGATTCACTCTGAAAGGTTCTAACCCGATTCTTTTTTTTTTTTTTTGAGACACAGAGTCTCACTTTGTCACCCTTGGTAGCGTGCCGTGGCATAACAGCTCACAGCAACCTCAAACTCTGGGTTTAACTGATTTTCTTGTCTCAGCCTCCCAAGTAGCTGGGGGACTACAGGCACCTGCCACAATGCCTGGCTACTTTTTCTAGTTTTAGTAGACACGGGGTCTTGGTTTGCCCAGGCTGATCTCAAACTCCTGCCACCTCAGGTTCCCAGAGTGCTGGGTTACAGCCGTAAGCCATTATGCCCAAGGCCACACAGTCATTTCTTTAAAAGAATTCAGAGTGCAGTGCACCGACAGGTGAGCAAACATATTTGTAGGTCCCTGTGACGTGTGAAGGTCCAGATACAAGCAGGATGTTGAGAACTAAGTAATACTTCAGTAATCTCATCAAATATTTATCTCTAGACTTTGGATAATGATTTTAGAGCGCCCCAAGGCCAGTTTGTGTTTAATGAGTAGCATTGTTGAATCACCTGACTGGGTATCACAGCTGCCTGTTGGCTGAAAAGGCTGACGTTACTATCTCCACTATAGGCAAGGCCTTAAGTTTACTGTGTCTCTCTCTCAGGCACTCCATACCATGCAATTGTAGGATTTTAGTGGGGAAAGTGCCCTTGTAGTCACCTAGTTGAGGGATTCCAAACAGATGTGTCCAGTACCCTTTCTTCCAGATCTGAGTTCTAGATGTGAAGAGATACTGATCCCCCCATCTTAGCAGGTGGCACCTGGGCTGGCCAGACAGGCAGCCAGAGGCTGCGAGTACCTCCTTCATTGCTAGCTTATCTACCTGCACCATTCAAACCGAGCATTTTCCAAGTGTGTCATGAAGTAGAAAATGCTGGATGAACTGTTTTAGTTCACACACCTATTCATGCAAAAATCCTTTCTATGGCTTTCTCATTTCTCAGTGTCCAGCTCTGGCAGAACACTTCAGGGGAGAGGCTGGGCAGCTCAGGGGTGAGGACAATTGGTCTTATGTTCCGTTTATCGGGACGCTCTGGGGAGCAGAAAGCAGATCCGCATTTTGAACATCTCACTCAGTATAGATATGTGAAAGAAGGAAGGGAGGAAAAGGGAACGGGGTGGGAGGCCCCTATAAGGCCTCCTGGAGACTCTGCCACCTGTGCTACCTCTCTAGGTGACCGAAGATCTGTTAGCATTATGTTCTTCTTCAAGTCTAATCGGTTTCGAATGTCCTGTCGCCTGTTCCCAACTACAAGTGTGTCCACAGTGACTACCAAAGCTTTGAAGCCCAAGGACTCCACCCTCTGGACCAGCTGCTTGTTCAGCTGCTGGTCTGCTTGTACATAGAGCTGGAACCACCGGAGGCCTCCTGGGGCAGCAGCAACGATATCTTCAAAGCTACAGCTGGCAAATGTGCTGGTGATGTAGCAGACACCGGCTGCTTGGGCGGCTGCAAAACAAAAACACCGCTCAGGTTGGAGGGCAGAGGCATCTGGACCGGGGTGGGCAGCCCTGGGAGCCTATGTGGTTTCTGGCCAGCTTGCCCTGTCACTGCTGATAAAGCTTAACTTACACTCTACTTTCCTGTTGGGTGGTGATGGGAGGTGTTCGGCCAGACTGAGAAGTCTAAAGTGCTTTGGGTCCTCCTGTATACAGATCATGTACTCCTAATAAAATACTTCCAGCTAGAGACGTCCTGTCGTCTCCAGAGCCCCACAGGCTGGGTTGCAGCCTTCAGATAGGAAAGTGGGCTTCTTATGAACACCTACTGAAGCAGAAGAGAGTTAGAGAGGGCGGAGGGTGAGGGAGCGTACTCCCCGTGGAGAAACCTGAACTTGACAGTGGGGAAAGTGTGGCTCTGTGAGTAGAAGAACGCTAACTAGATCTACCACTTCCTCGATGTGTGTCCTTGAGACTCTCATTTCCTTTATCTGTAAAGTAGGGTGCCATGAAGTAGACGTGAGTTCTAGATGTGAGACCTTCACTTTAGGGTTTGGGGAGATTGAATAAGATGCTAGATGCCAAAGCATTCTTTAAACTGCCAAGGGCTGCATGGTAGGGATGCTGGGGATAATGAGGGTGGTGGAGACAGTCTGCTGCCCACTTGCGAGGCTCTTGTTTCCTACTTTAATCATTCCATCGGGATTCTCCACAGTCATTGTCACTGCCACGGTACAACCCATGGGCAGAGAATTTGATCCAATCAAAAATTAATATTTTCAGCTGTGCCTGTGGCTTTGTGGGCAGGGCACCTGCTTTATATGCTGAGGATGGTGTGTTTGAACCCGGCTCCGGCCAGCTGAAACAGCAATGAGAATTGCAACAAAAAAATAGCTGGGTGTTGTGGGCACCTGTAGTACCAGCTACTCAGGAGGCTGAGGCAAGACAATTGCTTAAGCCCAAGAGCTGGAGGTTGCTGTGAGCTGTGATGGCACAGCACTCTACCAAGGGCGACATTGGGAAACTCTTGTCGCAAAAAAAAAAAAAAAAAAAAAAGAAAGAAAATTAATATTTTCAATTGATTATGTTGACAGGGGATACCCTACTATCCCTATCCCCTAAAAACAAGGTTTTCAGCTGTGAAATTTAGTACATATTCACACAAGCTATTCAGAGTTCAACTTAGACAGACGCGGCTCCTAAGCCAAACAGATGGATGTCACATTCAGCTCTAGAATCCTGGAATTCATGCTTCCTTCTTTGTGGAGTCAAAGGAAAGGACCCCAGGGAAGACCTGGGGAACTCACAGAAACAGATTTGAGCCTGAGTGAAGACTACAGAGGAGTCTCTAGAGTGCTTTTCAGCCCCATCCCTTCTCTTCTATAATTATAACCATTATTAGTGGTGGCTATGGAGCATGTGGGGAGAGGACGAGGCTTACTAAGGAGACACGATCTAACCAGACACCACCTGTCAAACAAGATGGCAAGGCTGCCAAGAAAGTAAATGGAATATGTGGGCAAGAGCAAGTGGGAGGGTCTTGTGGTAAGACTTAATGTTGTGAATTTCTCCTCATTCTAAATTCAGAGACTCACTTCAGCCCCAGGCCTGGCCCATAGGGGCCCAGGAGATCCCTAACTTTGGGGCCCCATTAAGCATCCCTTTCCCCACAGGCTGTATGAGTCTGAGCGGCCGGCAGCCCTCCTCCCAGGGGTGACTTGATGGGATTTTAACACCTTCCTATTCGTCCGTAGACCCTCTCCCACTCTGACGAGTCTTCATTCTGAAAAGTGGATTTTTGTCTCAGTCTTAGGTGAAATGCTGTACAAACATAGCTTTAAGCTTTCCCACTTTCCTTAATGTCAACCAGATTGCTGTCTCTAAGGCCCTCCTAGAAAGAAACCCTGGGCTCCCAGGCTCTGCTCTGCAGAAGGCCCCCCACCCCGACGTTGGAGCAAGGGGCCTTGCAGGGCCTGGCTCGTATGTACCTCGTGCTGTGCTCATTTCCCCATCAGGGCAGGCAATGGCGTGGAGTCCAGTGGGTGAGATGCCGATGGGGGCACTGATCTCCTCCCCCAGGATCGTGGTCCTGGTGTCCACCTCAGACACGTCTCTCAGGTATCGGGGACGGAGGCGGATTCTGTGCTAGGCAACAAACAGATTTGGTATTGGCGGCACACCTCTCCGGCTGGGAGGTGCTGCTCGGGGGCTAGAGCCCCCGATTCGTGGTGCAGGTCTAAGCTAGACTGGGTCCCATGAAACCACGGTGGGCTCAGTTGGCTGAGAGTTGAATGAGCAGGGTGGACTCAGCCGGAGGCTCGGCCCCTGGAAGCCACTCCCAGCTCTTCCCCATTCACCAGCCTTCTCGGAACCGCTTGTACACGTGGGGTCTCCACTGTCCCAGCCTGGCTCTGTCAGGGGTCTGTGTCTTTGCCTCTTTGACTAGACTTTCAGCACTTGGACAATTTGATTGATTCATCATAGCAAGGACTGGAAAGGAAAAGAATAGGTAGGAAGGATTTTCCTCTCCAGTTAAAAACAAGTCTCCAGGAAGTAAGAAAACGCCACTGAAAGAGGACAGATCCCAGAGAGTGATCATGACCTTTTGTCTAGCGGCTAATTCATTTTAAGATTTGACTTAAAAAATACTACATTGGGCTGGGTGTGATGGCTTGCCCCTGTGATCCAGCACTCTAGGAGGCTGAGGAGGTGAATTGTTTGAGCTCAGTGTTCAAGACCAGCTAAGCAAGAGTGAGACCCCGTCTCTACTAAAAAAAAAAAAAAAAAAAAAACTAGCTGGGCATCGTGATGGATGCCTGTAGTCCCAGTTATGCAGGAGGCTGAGGCAAGAGTATTGCTTGAGCCCAACAGTTTGAGGTTGCTGTGAGCCATGACACACTCCTCTCTACCCAGGCAATTGAGTAAGACTCTGTCTCAAAAAAAAAAAAAAAAAAAAAACTGCTTTAAAAGAAAGTAAGACAACTCACAAATAATAAATATATAAAACACATTATTTAAAAGACAAATGGATACCTTAGTGTCAGGCATCAAAATATTTTTGTTTTCCACAAAATAAATATTATTTCTGTGCACAAACTTAGAAACATTCTCTGAAAATATTAATTGTGCAAACTTAAGGTAGCCTCAGTTATTTCATCTGTGAAGTAAGAATAATAATCCAAATTTCCTAACAGCGTTGTGAAAACAAAGTGAGATGAGTCAGTTAAAGTGCCTCGTAGAGTCCTAGTGAAGCATGAAATGCAGGAAACAGTGCTTGCTTTCTGTACCATTTTTCAGTTTTCCCCTGTCTTCTCGATTATAGGAGTCAGCAAATTTTTTGCATAAAGGTTCAGATGGTAAATATTCTAGTCTTTGTCGCAATTGCTCAATTCTTTTTTTTTTTATTTTTACAATTGCTCAGTTCTACTCTTGCAGCACAAAAGTAGCCATAGATAATAGTAAATGACTGTGAGCATGGCAGTGTGCCATTAAAACTTTATTTGTGGAAATATTTGACTTTCAGGCTGGGCATGATGGCTCATGCCTGTAATCTCAGCACTTTGAGAGGCCAAGGTAGGAAACCAAGAGTTCAAGACCAGTCTGGGCAATATAGTGAGACTCCCATCTCTATAAAAACAAGAATCACAAAAAATAAGCTGGGCATGGTGGTGCGTGCTTATTGTCCCAGCTACTTGGGAGGCTAAAGTGGGAGGATCTCTTGAGCCTAGGAGTTCAAGGCTGTAGTGAGCTCTGACTGGGCCACTATACTCCAACCTGGATGAAAGGACAAGACCCTATCCAAAAAACAAAAAAAGGTATATGTATATATTTATTCATAAAAGTTTTACATGCCAGAAATTCTTTTCTTTTTGCAGTTTTTGGCCGGGGCTGGGTTTGAACCTGGCACCTCTGCCATATAGGGCTGGCATCCTACTCCTTTGAGCCACAGGTGCTGCCCATGCCAGAAATAATTCTTCTTTTGCCTTCCCTGTCCCTTCCCATCAACCACTTAAAAAGGAAAACTAGGCTCGGTGCCTGTGGCTCAACGGGCTAAGGTGCCAGCCATGTACACCTGAGCTGGTGGGTTCAAAACCAGCCCAGCCCTCCAAACAACAATGACAGCTGCAACCAAAAAATGGCTGGGCGTTGTGGCGGGCGCCTGTAGTGCCAGCTACTTGGGAGGCGGAGGCAGGAGACTCGCTTGAGCCCAGGAATTGGAGGTTGCTGTGAGTTGTGATGCTACGGCACTCTATCCAGGTGACAGCTTGAGGCTCTGTCTCAAAAAAAAAAAAGAAAACTGTCTTTAGCTTGTGAGCCATATGAAAGTAAGTACTGGGGGCAGCGTCAGTAGTTCAGTGGGTAGGGTGCCGGTCATATACACTGAGGCTGGTGGGATCGAACCCGGCCCAGGCCAGCTAAACAACAATGACAACTGCAACAACCACAACAACAAAATAGCTGGGCATTGTGGCCGGCGCCTGTAGTCCCAGTTACTTGGGAGGCTCAGGCAAGAGAATCGCTTAAGCCCAAGAGTTTGAGGTTGCTGTGAGCTGTGAAGCCAAAGCCTTCTACCTAAAGTGATCGCTTGAGACTGTCTCAAAAAACTAAAAACAAAAACCAAAAGTCCTGGGTAATGCTTGGCCTGTGGGCCAGCTGCTAGTTGACTGATGCTCTGTCCCCTACTTTTCCAGTCCAACTCTTCTCCTGAATCAATCTCTTATCGTCCCTAACACTCCTTGGATCATCATATTTCCTTCAAACTTGAGTCCTCTCTTCATGGTTACATTATCTCTTCCAAGCCAGGGTCAAGGACTCAGGAGATCCAGGCCTGCCCAGCAGGCTTTCCCACTCTGCCCGGGGCATCCTGGGACTCACGTCTTATCCTGTCAGGTTGCAAGAGGGAGTACAGTTCACGTGTGCTAGTTCTACGAGAAATTTCCTCTTTATCCATCTTCCCTCTTGCCCCTAAACCAATCAAAATAACCAGAAGCCACATTATTATAGTTGGAGTATTTTGTGTTTTTTGGAGGCTGAAACCAGAACTACTGTTGCCCAAGTATGTTTCAGTCAGTGCAACTTAGCTTAACAACACAAGGCTATGGAAGACCGCACTTTTTAAACGCTGCAATGTTGTTGTCCCGGCTGATGCCTTCGTCAGCTGCTCCATCAATAAAATCCCAAGATGTCTTAGAGAGCTGCTCTCGCGCGCACCTCAAAGTCTGTCAAGCACGCCAAGGGCATTTCTGGATCTTCAAAGGAAAAAAGAAAACAAAACCAAACCTAATGAGAACCCTTCAGGTAGAGAGGAAAAGGTGAAGGGGAAGCTATGTTATAAAGTCATTTAGATTCAACATTGATCTTCTGTGCTCTTTGCTTTTTTTTTAATTTTCAGATTTATTTAAGGTCACGTATAATTCGGTTACATTGTTTGCATTTATAAGGTAAAGTCTGAGTTGTAGCTGTGTACATCACCCAGGATGTGTGCCACAAATATACCCTTATATCATACCAGTTAGGTGAGAACTTACTGAATCCTCTCCATCTCCCCCCGCCCCCCCGTCTTGAATTCAACTGTGTATTTTTCTTGTGTAGGCCTGTAGCTGTTTGTCTACTAGTTTCAAATTGGTATTGAGTACATGGGATGCTTGCTTTTGCATTCTTGATATACTTTACTAGCAAGAGTGTTCTTCAACACCATCCAGATAAGTACAAAAGATGTAAAGCCTCCATCTTTTTTATGACTGAATAGTACTCCATGGTATAAATATACCACAATTTATTAATCCATTCATGAGTTGATGGGTGCTTGGGTTGTTTCCATATCTTTGTGATGTGAATTGAGCTGCTACAAACATTTGAGTCCAAATGTCCTTATGATAAAATGATTTTTTTTCTTCTGGCTAGATACCTAGTAATGGGGTTGCAGGATCAAATAGAAAGTCTACTTTTACAAACAGACACCTTCAGAAAGGAAGAAGATATTTACATGTTACAAATCTGACAAAGGGCTAATAATCAGAATCTACAAAGAACTCAAGAAAATCAGCAAGAACAAACAACCCCCTTAATCTTTGGGCAGGAGAAATGAACAGAACCTTCTCCCAAGAAGACAGACGATTGGCCAGTAAACACATGAAAAAATGCTCACCATCCCTTATCATCAGAGAAATGCAAGGCAAAACCACCCTGAGGTGTTACCTAATCCCAGTGAGACTAACCTGCCTCACAAAGTCCCAAAGCTGCAGATGCTGCCAGGGATGCAGAGAGAACACTTACATGCCGTTGATGGGATTGCAAACTAGCACAGGCTTTTTGGAAAGAAGTATGGAGAATGCTGAAAGAGATGAATGTTTTCTTTACCTTTTTTTTTCATTCCTTATTAAATCATAACTGTGTACATTGATGCATTTATGGGTTACAACGTGCTGATTTGCTACACAATGTGGAATGCTTACATCTAGCTGATTAACACAACCATCTCCTCGCTTACTTATTTGTTGAGGTAAGACATTCATACTCCATTCTTAATAGTTTTGAAATTTACCTTAATGGGGCTTCTGTCAAAGCTGTTGATCCCCGAGTGCCAGAAGCCAGGTAATCTTGCTCCTCTCCCGCGTTACCCTTCCCCTGATCCAAAGTCCTAATGGTTTGTTCTTCCTAATATTTCTTATTTCTGTCTCCTCCATTCAATACGCACTGCCTTGGTTCTAGTTGAAGCCCCCTGACCTCTTAAAAGATTATTACAAAAAATTGTTATTTTTGTCTCTTGCCTCCAGACTTATTCTCCACCTTGTCCCCTTCCACCTGCCTGGGATCTTCCTAAAATCCAAGTCTTCCCCGTGTCTTACAATGTGCAGCACATAGAGCTCCTGCATGTGAAGATTCCAGAAGGAAAGGTGGAGAAACCTGAAGTTCAAAGCTCTGACCAGCTCTGGGCAATTGGCACCAGTGTGGAAACAGCATGGCTTTGAAGTCATTGACAGAGGGAAGGGGAATAGGCCCCAGTAACCAGGGTTCATCCAGGAAAGACGTGGCCCCCTCTAGTGGACAAGGGAGTCTAAGAGGCCAGATGAAATGTGGGTGCTGGGAATTGTGGCTGAGGTGAGGATGGGCAGAACAGGCCAGATTGCATCTGGAGCCATGCTGGAACCTGGCCACAAGCAGAGAAGTAGCCTGTAACAGTTGCATAAGGGACTGAGCAGGAGGAAATTATATGCCAGATGGAAAGCAGAGCTCTCAGGATGTATAGTAGCTTCTGGATGGAGGCTAGGGTGGAAGAATTTGGAGCCCGGCCACAGAGCTTTTTGCAGAAAAGGTATCTTATCAGCGGGAGGGCAGGGAGCTATTGAGGTGCTGAGTTGAGTGTGACAAATTAGCCATCATCTCTAACTTATTCATTCGTACCCTACCCTTCAAAGGGTCCAGTGTGTTTCAACCTTAGTTAACTTCTGTGGCACACTTAAATTATGTTGATCAAGAAAAATAGTAAAAAAAAAAAAAAAAAAAAAGAGAATATACTTATTGTGCCGTGAATTTTTTTGGAAAATTATTTAATTAGTAATCTTTAAAAATGTTTGTGGCACAACTAAAATCTTCTCGCGGCACACCAGTGTGCCACAGAGCACAGATTGAGATTGCAAATCACGGCCTTAGGCAATCGAATTAGTCATCACATTTATCCCACTATATTGCAATTACTTATTATCTCTGTGTGCCTAAAAGAGTTAACACTGCAGACCTAAGAATGCTTTTCTTCAAAAGGCCTGCTTGCAAGATTGGACCTTCGCTGGCATCTGGAATCTTGGATTTCAGCAGGGTACCCAAGGTACTCCCTGATAACAAGAGCTTACTCTATGTGATGTTTGTACAAACAATGTGGTACATAAAATTCTGGGCATTGACTCTGACAAGTTTCCCTGGTAAATAGCATTGGACATGTGTTGTCACATCTTGTTCCTGTGTGACTCTGCTGGGAGAGGACTCTTGGTGTTTATACTGGTTGCCTCCAAACTGTGTCCCAGAGCCTTTTTGATTTGCGTCACTTAACTGTACTAAGTCATAGCCTCAACTTCATTTTGAGTCCTGTGACTTCTAGGAAACACAGAACTCTGAGACTCCCAACACACTTTGTCCTCCAAGCCATCAGGATAGTGGGTGGCGCTTGAATTAGATATCTCCCTTTTATCATCTCTCTGCCTGGTTAGATGAACATTCCCCATCAGGTTTCAGCTCCTGATAGCTCGACAAATCTGCACATCTTAAACCTCACCCCATCACAGAAATGCCATTCTGCACATTTCTAGCACAGACACGCTACAAAACTTGTGTCTAATCCAAAAGAAAGGGCTCTGACTCACTCAGAATGACATGCGTGCAATCGTGTGAATGATATAATCTGAAAGCTGCTTAGAAATAAAGAATGAACTGCAGCGCCTTTATTTACAACACACTATTTTATCTCACTTCTGTATCTCTTCTAATTTTTTCTTAGCCCCTTTTCTAGCTACAATTTCCTCTCAATTTTCCTGTGAAGTAGACAGGGAAGGTATTAGTCTCCCTATTTGGCATTTGAAGAGAAAGAGACTTTAGGAAATGAAGTGGCTTGTGAAAGATCAGCCAGTGAGTTATTGCAAGAGAGATGGTTCTGGAATTCTGTGTTCCCGTAGCTTGTAAAGGGAGATGTTTTCCATTTTCAATTTCATATAAAGAGCAAACTAGTTCGTTCACATAAATTGGTATGAAATTTAAGAGAATTTTATAGGTTTAAAAATATATGCATTTTTTATGGCCGGGCATTGTGGCAGGCGCCTGTAGTCCCAGCTACTTGGGAGGCAGAGGCAGAAGACTCGCTTGAGCCCAGGAACTGGAGGTAGCTGTGAGCTGTGATGCCACGGCAATCTATCCAGGGTGACAGCTTGAGGCTCTGCCACAAAAAAAAAAAAATATATATATATATATATATGCATTTTTTGAATAACATGTAAAACTTACAAACAGTCCATTTTTTTAAAATTGTTGGGGAATCATTGAGGGTACAGTGAGCCAGGTTATACTGCTTGTGTTTGCTGGGTGAAGTCCCTCTATTACTAGCGTCCCACCCCCAAGAGGTGGGTCACTCACTGTGGCCCCACACTCCCCTCCCTCCTTCCCTCTCCTTCCCTCCTATTTCTCCTCTCCTCACCAAGGACTAGCATCAATTGTCCTCATATCAGAATTTAGTAATTGGATTCTTGCTTCTTCATTCTTGTGATCATTTACCAAGAAGAATGTGTTTCAAACTCCATCCAAATTAATGCAAAAGATGTAAAGTCACATCCTTTTTAGAATAAGTCCATTATTTTTATTAAAGGTCCAAGGTACGGCCTATAGTTGAAGAGAAAGTTCATTGTTCAAAGTTTTCCCTAAATTTGGGAAGGAAGAACTTAGCACAATGTTTTTATATATTTCAGTTGGAGCCCTACCAGAGTTAAAGCCCCCAGAAATTAAAGAGAGAAGACAAGCTACCTAATGGTTTTCTTGTATTCCCATTGATTTCAATGATTTTCTTTCTTTCTTTTTTTTTTTTGTTTTTGAGACAGAGCCTCAAGCTGTCACCCTGGATAGAGTGCTGTGGCATCACAGCTCATAGCAACCTCCAATCCCTGGGCTCAAGCGAGTCTCCTGCCTCTGCCTCCCAAGTAGCTAGGACCAAAGGCGCCCGCCACAATGCCTGGCCATTTTTTTGGTTGCAGCCGTCATTGTTCTTTGGCGGGCCCGGGCTGGATTTGAACCCACCAGCTCAGGTGTACACGGCTGGTGCCTTAGCCCGTTGAGCCACAGGTGCCGAGCCTCTTCTTTCTTTTTCTATTTCAACTGCCCAAGGGAAAGAAATAGAGGAGAAAGTGTAAGACTCATGCATGCTGACCAAATGCTAGATATTGTTCTAGGAACAATTTTAGCTCATTTGATGTCTTGAGGCTTTTTGTCTAATAGTAAACATTGATGACGTATGAGTAGCATTCGATGATGCAGAAGGAAAACTCTAAGAGCGAGGATGTTCAGATGTTAAGAGTCAGAAGTTCAAAGTCTTTTCCCTGCCTAAGAGAAGGAGGAAGTGTGCAGATTGGAGTTGGTTGGCATTTCAAGGAAGACCTTGCTTTCTTCAGTATTGCAGTGTGATCTAATGCAGGCTAGATAAAAAGTTGTCTTTCTTTGAAGATTTCATATAATTAATATGATTCATGTTGGTGTCATTTTAGGAACTTTGGGTTATCAGATATTATATTTGTGTGGACCCTCCGCCTATCCCCTGCCCAGGCATTCTGTAGGAAATCTCAGGATAATAATCACAGATAGGCTGTGAGGATATCATGGTGTGTGTGTGTGTGTGTGTGGGGGGGGACAATCTGCCTATTATGACTGACTTTAAGATACACTTGCTTGGTGTTACCAGATGGCGTCCTTCAAAGACCCTCTGACCTGGTTTCTGAAAAATTTATACCAAGTTTCCCAGTGAAATGGCAGAGATAATATCAAGGCCACATTTTTGGGGCCTGGTTGTAGAGATTAATTTGTTCATTTCATGGCTGAAATGCTTTGATCACTGTATGCTTGGTGACTCTTCCTCAGCCTCAAGGATAGTGGCCATGAAGGGTACAGCCATGGAAGGGTACAGTCATCACTACAACAATGGCAACATTATCAGGAGAGAGACTGCAGTCACAGGAGGTCTTGGTGAGAGGGTGGAGGGCCTGGCACGGGGGTCCCATGAGCCAGCCCACACAGCAGCGTTGAGTCCAGGGGAGACATGGAAAATGCTATGCGATTGAGGCAGAGGAGACCTCAACAGGAGAAGAGAGGGAAGGACTTGGATTCCCAGCACCAACAGTTCAGGCCTGTGAGTACAAAGGGGACAGAGTGTTCTTAACACTGGAGTGGCCTCAGGCACTGAGGATTATGTTTTTATGGGAGTGAGACACAAAGGCACCAGCCCAGCCAAATGTTGCAAGAATTGAGTGCAGGTTCCTATCAGCCCAGAGTCAGTTCTGTTTTCTTTCCTGAGCCCTCAAACGTCGTGAATCAAGGACTCAGGACCCCTTCCACGCCGTGAGGGCCACGTTTTGTATGATGATAGCCTCTCTTCTCAGCCTGCTCCTCACCCACTTTCATTAGCATTTTTCCTTCCCAGTAATGAAACCTCCCCTCTTGAGGTGGTTAATAGTTGAGAGATAAAAGAAACTATTACCCAGTTTTCCTAGTTTTCAGTTTGGGTTAATGACTAGCAATATAACAACATTGCCTCTCAGTCATTTGCATTGCAAATAGACTTTCTGCTACTTTGGGAATCAAGTGGGTGTTTTCAGTCACCTGGGAATCCAACCGCTGTTTTAATAGCATTCTTTCTCTGGGAAAATATGTTCTGAGTTCCAAACAAATGCTTTCCATGCAGAGATTTGGAGTCCAGCCATGGTTGTAACCTGTGTGCCTTTCTATAGGATGCGAGAGACAGTTTAGGGGATCCTGGGAGACACTGATCCAAATGTTCAGATTAGGGATTTTCTTATTCTATTGATCAATGGAACAATTTGATAATGCAAAGAGCCTTGAGGACAACATGATGGCTCCTGAACATGAATAACAATGACAGTGCAATGGCAGCAGCTTCTCACGTGCTTCAGGATGTCCTGTGCACTGGTAAATTGCTTTATGCACTAGATAGAGCTTCGATCCTTAGGGTGGTCCCCAATGCAAATACTGTTCTTCCATTTCACAGATGAGAAATCTGAAGCTTAAGGGTTAAAATACCAGCACTTAGGACGCCAAGGTGGGTGGATTGCCTGAGCTCACGAGTTCATCCAAGATCAGTCTGAGCCAGAGCGAGACCCCATCTCTAAAAAATGGCCCGGTGTTGTGGCACCTGCAGTCCTACCTACTGGGGAGTTTGAGGCAAGAGGATCGTTTGAGCCCAACAGTTTGAAGTTGGTGTGAGCTGTGACAACACAGCATTCTACTGACAAAAAAAAAAAAAAAGAAGAAGAAGTTAAGTACTTTCTTTAAGAGTACATCTAGTGATGTGTCTGACTCCAACGGCCTGGCTCTCATGCACTGTGGCAAGAAGAAAATGTGTGTCTCCAAATGTGGTTTATGGCATGGCAGGGTCAGCAAAATTCTTAGAGGTTTAAAATGTCATGGGCATAGGTGGCTCTACTCCCTTTCCTCCGGAAAATCAGAACTCAATCAGAAAGTTAAAAAAAAAACAACCTCTTTCATTATTTAGCCAGTCATTAAAATATAATCTCTTACATTTACAACCTTAATGTACCAAGCACTCTTCCCTGCGTTATTCCATTTGATGTTCATGATAACCTAGTAAGACCAGGGCCATTGAGAGTGGATGTGTAAGGGTCCTATTTTATAGGTGAAAAAATTAAAACTTAAAACCTGGCTCAGTGCCTGTGGCTCAAGTGGCTAAGGCGCCAGCCACGTACACCTGAGCTGGTGGGTTCGAATCCAGCCTGGGCCTGCCAAACAACAATGATGGCTGCAACCAAAAAATGGCCAGGCGTTGTGGTGGGTGCCTGTGGTCCCAGCTACTTGGGAGGAGGAGGCAGGAGACTTGCTGGAGCCCAGGAATTGGAGGTTGCTGTGAACTGTGATGCCACAGCACTCTATCCAGGGTGACAGCTTGAGGCTCTGTCTCAAACAAACAAACAAACAAACAAAGAAAAACTTAAAACCTAGAAAATCCGAAGTTAATTATCCAAGCTAAGCCACAAGAATAGCAACGCCTGACCTGGAATCCTTCCAACTTGTTTCTAATGCCCTTGAGCCACTACAGAGTGTTAGTGGGAGGGAGGGGACATTTGAGTCTCTGTCCTAGAGGGTCAGAGAGCTGCACAAAACGAGCTTGGCTAGGATACTACAGAGAATATGCTGAAGAGATGCCAGAACTCCTCACAGGTTCAGAACAGGTGCCAACCCCACCCTGTGCTCTCTGCTGACTACAGCCTCGGATAGCCGGTGAGTGGATGTTAGCGGGAGAACGAGGAAAAGGGTACAGCAGTGGGGTCTGGGGAGCCCAGCTGTGCAGCGCAGCCTGGTCAGTCTTTCCTTGCTCCTGACCTCTCCCCGCTCACCCGCCCCACATTGCTTTCTGAAGGCCATTGCTTCTGCTGCTATAAGGCGTTCACGGCCAAGGGAGTCAGTGGAGCAGAGACCCACTGTCTCATAGGCTTTGGTGCTTGGCACACGTGGGCTCAGATCTCAGCTCTGCCACTTGCTCGTCATGGCTCCATACAAAATACACTTGTGAGAACAGAATATTAACATCCATCCCCTAGGGCCGTCATGAAGACTAGACACTGTGGCGCTTATAAAGTTTCTAGAACAGTGACTTGCATGGCCTAGATTGTCAATAAAAGGCAGGCCCTTCTCGTTCGGTCCCTTTCATTTCTCCTTCTGTTGGTGACATGTGCACTTCACCCGATGCTCAGGGGGTTGAAAGCTGCTTCGGGATCTGAGTGGTTCTGTCACAGTGTCATTTAAACCCTGTGTCAAATATACTCATCCGTTTCTCCAACAAGGTTTAGCAACACACATTCTTCTCAGGGATGACAGGGGCATTTACTGCTCTCCTGTGCTCCCCAGCATCTCCAGGTGCTTAGAGATAGGCAGGGTTATCCGGCTGTGGCCCAGGGGCTGAGAGTGGGAGGGATGCGTGTGATTCTGGGTTAGGAATCTAAGAGGGGGTATGCGACCTTCCTTCTTTGTCTCCTCATCTGCAGCAACCCTCCAGTCCCCCAGCAGGCAGAGCTGTATGGTAGAGGCAGCTTAGACCCCAGATTGCCTTTTGGAGAGGATCAGCTGATTTTGCATGAGTAAGAAAAAGGTATTTGTGTGTTAACCCACTAAGTTTTCATGGTTTATTCTTTACTATAGCATAGCCTAATCTAATCTAATATAGCTTGGTTATAGACACCAGAGATTTGAAAAAAAATAAACTCTTTAAGATCAGATGCAGTGGCTCACACCTATAACCCTAGCACTTTGGGAGGCCAAGAAGGGAGAATTGCCCTAAGCTCACAGGTTGGAGACTAGCCTGAGCAAGAGAGAGACCTCGGCTCTAAAATTAGTCAGGCATTGTGGTGGGTGCCTGTAGTCCCAGCTACTAGGGAGGCTAAGGCAAGAGGACTGCTTGAGCCTAAGAGTTTGAGGTTGCTGTGAACTGTGATGCCAGGGCACTCTACCCAGTAACAAAGTGAGACTCTGTCTCAAAAAAAAAAAAAGTTTCTCATGTCAATCTCAATTCCCCATTCACCTTATAGTCAAAGGAGGAGACAAACTTCAATGGCTAATCGTCTGCTGGTTGATATGATTCTGCATGCAACCGGAGGCCTTTTCAGCAGAGACTTGCCTGTGAATGTGTCAATATTTCTATGGCCTCTCAAATGGTGTCCCATAGAGGGTGTTCTACTTCACCTATCCCAGAGAAGCTCCTTGACATCTAGCTACCCAATTAGAACCCAAGCTATTTCACAGGGACCATGTGAGTCTCAAAGGATCTCACACAATAAAGAACACCCTATTGGGTACAAGTGACAGTCTGGGAAATTGTGCTTCCTCGTAGAAGCCAGAAAGCCACAAAGAGCCATTTCCCCTTTGATCTCTATGTTGTCCACTGACCCATTGTCTATCTTGATGCCAATGCCACCCTGTCCTGATCAGTGTTCTTGGGCATCCTTCCAAAACTGACCTGTGGATTCAACCTACCCAATCACAATCCCCCGAGGCTTTTCACTAGTGGCAATCTGTACCTAGTTGCAAACAAGCACTTTCCTCTGAGAAACTAGGCCACTCCCTCAGTTGGAGAAATGTTAACTTCTTTGCTTTTTAGAGGTATCATCCTGTCACTGTTGTCCTCTGCCTGTGGCCAGGAAGAAGTAGTCACTGTACTAACCATATCCCTGAGGGCAAAGACTGTACCTCTTACATTTTCATAACCTCTCAAGTAAACATATTTTGTACCATTTTCCTCCTGTGGACACCCACAAACATCCCACCCCATGGTTCTAAGACTTAACGTCCCCAGACCTTCCTTGTCTCTTTGAAAGAGGCTTCCTAGAGGGTCCCCCAGTATCGTCCCTCTCTGCTGATGCCATCACCCTGTGAATTCACCGCTGGTTTCCACGACGCCTCCCACAGCCTCCTGCCTCTGTTTCCACCCTACCTGAGGTTTCGTCTCCTTTCCCAGGTTCAAGCGCACAGAACACAGATGACAGCAAACCTGAGTCCGGTGTCTTCCAGTACACAAGGAAAAGTGTGTTTAGAGGCGGCCACTGAAAGCCCACCCCATGGCCAGATGCAGCAGCAAAGAGCAGGTCACTCTGACAGTTCATGGACAAAACAGGCATTTAAGATTAAAAATTAATCTTTTAACAAGAACATCCAGCTGGCAATAAATGAGCAACGAAGACAGAGCAAGGCTGACTTTGTTGGTTTTGCAAATATGCTTCAAAATTAGGACATGTTCTTTACAAAATTCAACTTCAGAGTAAGCAAGTTACTTCCTTTTTGTTGTTGTTGCAGTTTTTGGCCGGGGCTGGGTTTGAACCCAGCACCCCTGGTATCCGGGGCCGGCGCCCTACTCCTTGAGCCACAGGCACCACCCAGCAAGTAGCTTCTTTACTTCTCAACCTTACATTATCCCCTGTTCATCCCTGAGGGCTGGAGGAAGGGAGTGGGTGATTTCAGGTAGGAAGTTAAAAACTCCCCATGCTTGGGCAAGGGAGGGCTTGCTTGGGAAGATGGGGAGAGGATGGGGAAGAGTAGCCCCGGCCTGGGACCCAGGCCAGGAGGGTGGGGGGCACTGCTGAGCCCTCCATGCCTGGCCAGTCTAGATTTCTGAGGGAGGCAGGGAGAACCACTAATCATGTTGAGTGGGGAAAAATGATTCATTCACATAAGACAAAGGCTCAGGAAAACATGTTAAAAACAATTAAATTTCCCAAGAACGATTCAGGGGGGTTCATTAAATGTCACTGATTAATTTGTGTAGCCCTCTCCTCCCCTCTCGCATCCCAGCTGTTGCCACCTCCTCTTAGAAAACAGCAGCTACCCTGGGTTAGGCGTTTATGATGTGCCAGACCCATCACATGCACGGCTTCATCCGACCCTCACTGAGGACACCTGGCTTGATATTTTCTCCATTTTACAGAGAGACAAATAAGTTAATTAACTTGCCTAAAGCCTGTCAGCACTAATGTGCAGTATTGAGATTTGAATCTAGACTGTAACCAGAACACAGTGGAGTGTGGACATTTGGGGATGTTCCAGTGACCATCGCAGTGGCATTTGCCTGTCTTTTAGAATTTGTAGTTGGAGTCAAAAATAGCAACCTTCCTGCTGGATCTCTCACATCTCCCCTACTCAAGGCTCATCCAGTATTTGCCTTGGATGGGTAAGTACTATCTCATCTTGCCACTAGATGGCAGGATTACCTCAAAAATGCTTGTAGAAGCTGCCACACTCTAGGAATCTGGAAATTTCTTTTCTCTAATATTTTCTCCTCTCCACAATCAGTTGCTAGTCTAGGCTATGCCCTTGGTCAGCTCTCATGTCGCCTGGCTGCGGACAGTTCCCTGATCCCCTTCCATTGCCGTTTTCCAATCGACCCCACGCTGCAATGAGAACTAAATAAGTAAGTTAAGACTTAAAAGGTGCTGCTGGCAGTAGATAGTTCAGTGGAGGTTCTAATAGGAGATTCTCAAGTTTGGACTCATTACTATCCTCATTACTTTCCAATCTGATCATTGCACTGTGCTGAGGGACATCCTCTCTTCCAAGGTGATACACTTTAATATTAGCCTTTAATGTTTTAGCCCAAGTGAATTAGTCCTGAGTGCGGGATATAGGGCCTGGGCACAGCTATTCGATACAGGGTATAGGGTCTTTTGCAGCACCTCTCGAATTCCAGAGAATAGGTTCCTGGAATAGGTAAGACAGGCAGGCTTGGATTCAACACGGGGGTTTATGGGGCAGCATCCCCAGTCTTAGAGGGTGTTTCAGGACGAGGCTGTGGAGAGCTCTTGGTTTTATACAGATGGCCTGGGTACCCATGGAGCAATATGCCTGCTTAATTTGGGGAAATTGAAATGATGGGTCATTCTTCAGCTGTCACACCCAGCCTCTTAGAGAGCAAGTGTAGTTCTGTAGACAGACTTGGTGCCTGAACACCCCAGGATGGAGGGCATGCTGGGCCTCTGGGTCTCTGCTGCCCTGGCCCCCCAACCCCCAGCTCTCCATCTCACTTGAGGTAATTCTGGAAATCGGATGAATCGTGGATTTTGCAGTCTGTGCCCAAGCTCATTATGGTCGAAGACCTACCTGACCCTTCAGAGTTGTGTTCGGGTTAATAGTAACTTTGAGTTGTTGAAAACCAAAGCCGAACCAGTCATGCACAGGGCTAGGCCAAACCAAGGGCAGCCACAGCCACTCTCAGTCTATGACCCTTCTTTGGTGGCTTCACCGTGGGGGGGGGGGGCAGCTGCGTAGGCTGAGTCCCAGGGAGGGAGGGGTCAAAGGGAAGGCCCACTGCAGGTCCTGGTCCTGGGGCTGCATTATTTGCCCTTATCCTATAGAGTCCAGGGTAGGGAAGAAACGCATCCTTCTTGCTGCTAAGTTTGCTGCAGAGATCAGCTGTGGGTGGGAGCAGATGGACTTTCTAGATGTGGAGGTGAGTTAGGGAGCAAAAGCCATGATCGTGGAGAAAGTCAGGTGAGGATAAAAGACCAGAGAGCAGGACTCAGAACCTGCCAGGTGTCTGGGGTCATGGTGTCCATGTGAGATGATGTGGGATTCACTGTCAACAGCCTGCCGCTGGGGGAGCCCTTGCATCTTGGCGATGGTTTGTATACTTTGGAAGGTTTATATACATCCAGGATCAAACCTAAGTTATGTGTGAGTCAGGCGGCAGGAGGAGGATGGCTGGAGCAGGAGGGAAAATTCCTTTTATTCAGAAAGCAGCAAAGTCCTCCCTAAAGCCACCTACTACCTCCAGGTCCTCTGCTCAGACACCAGGGTGCCTTCAGCTTGGCAACGATGAGGTGTGTCAGTAAATGCTCCACAGATGGGAGCGTCATCCTCACTGGTAACAATAACCAACATGCAGTGACTCAGAAGGCAGGGCCATCTTCAGCTCCACTTCACAGATAAGGAAACTGAAGCGCTCAAGGAAAAAGTAAGTTGTCGGAGATCACATAGTTAACAAGCAGCAGAGCTGGGATTGAAGCCAGGCCCTCCAGTGCCAGAGGCTGTGCTCAACTGTTATGTTTTTAATTAATAATCCAGAGAGTTCCCCTGGACACCAGGAGAGGGAGAGGTGGCTTCTGGCTGGCACGACCAAGGAGCATTGTTAGACGGACAGGCATTTCAGCTGCCCTTAAACATAAGTGGAGCTCTATTTTCTGCGCCCAGCCCCGTCCTGAAACTGAGCCCACACATCCTGCTGCGTCACACACTGGGGTTCAGCGAAGGCCTCAGCTCTGCTGAAACCAAGAGTCTGCAGGCAGGGAGTGGGAGACCGGGGTTAAGCAGGTGAGGCGCTCTTAGGACTGCTCGTGTCTTCAGGAACAGTCTCTCCATCTGTGAAGCCCTCTTGGGAGCTGCCAGGCAGAGTTGGCTGTGTGTGTGTGTGAGTGAGAGAGACTCGTCGCATTGCACCGTGACAGTTGGTCCGCTAAACTTTGAGTTCCCTAAGGACAGCAGCAGGGCTGTATTTATTCTTAAACCCTACTGCCCAGCACATAGCCTGGCACATTGTGGGCACGTGATGATTGTTTACTGTAGAGTTAGAGAGTAGATGCTAAAACCTAAATCCCCAAAGAATCAGGAGCAGGAGGCAGTCTGAGCCTCTCATCCCCCTCTCCACCCAGGCTCCCTTCCCTCCCCCCTTTCCACCAGGGTCCCACAGGAAGGGTGTGGCCAATTTAATGCAAAGGTGAGGGTGTCTTTGGTTCTTGGACCAATGCAAGGACCTCGGCTGATCCAGGGACCTAACTCCATGTGAGCTTGCCTGGTTATGTTGGTGCAATCAACTTCATGGGGTAGATTTGCTAATTCCTACAAGACCCTGGCCCCTTGCCCATGTAGGGCACCAATGGCTCCCAGGTAGAGACCTGGGTTCTGAGTGTGGAAGGAGATTAGTGTGGCACAATGGACTAGCCAAGCCTGCTATACCACTATGGGCAAGCTATTCATTTTTTTTTTCTTTTTTTGTAGAGACAGAGTTTCACTTTTTCGCCCTCGGTAGAGTACTGTGGCATCACACAG
This sequence comes from Arctocebus calabarensis, assembly GCA_963573935.1. Classification (NCBI taxonomy): domain Eukaryota; kingdom Metazoa; phylum Chordata; class Mammalia; order Primates; family Lorisidae; genus Arctocebus; species Arctocebus calabarensis. Next base: position 32,207 of record CAUYON010021633.1, on the reverse strand, counting down.
CTCACAGCAACCTCCAACTCCTGGGCTTAGGTGATTCTCTTGCCTCAGCCTCCCGAGGAGCTAGGACCACAGGTGCCCACTACAATGCCCAGCTATTTTTTTGTTGCAGTTTGGCTGAGGCCAGGTTTGAACCTGCCACCCTTGGTATATGGGGCCAGCACCCTGCCCACTGAGCCACAGGCGCTGCCCCAAGGAACGCCTTTGATGCCTCGGAAAAGTAGTCACTGAAACTGCTCTTCTCCTTACCACATGGATTTGCAAGTCTTCTCTGAGAGTAATTTCTGTCTGTTCAGGGTTGATTCCCTGAAATAGGAATATTCGGTTTCCATAATGTGCCCCTTTGATGAGGGGTGGCAGCAATCACTGATTTTTCTTCAAAGGTATTTGATTCACAAGTTGCCCCTTGTCTGCTTTGTAGAGTCATGGAATGACTATAATTTTATATATTAAACTACAGTTGACACCATTGCTCAGGCCCCCACCCTAGTTTTACTTCCACTAAAGGGCTAATTGTGTGATTCTTTCTTTCTTTCTTTCTCTCTCTCTCTCTCTCTCTCTCTCTCTCTCTCTCTCTCTCTCTCTCTCTCTCCCTTCCTTCCTTCCTTCCTTCCTTCCTTCCTTTTTTTTTTTTTTTGAGACAGACACTCAAGCTGTCACCCTGGATAGAGTGCAGTGGCATCACAGCTCACAGCAACCTCCAACTCCTGGGCTCAAGTGAGTCTCCCATCTCTGCCTCCCAAGTAGCTGGGACTACAGGCGCCCGCCACAACACCTGGCCATTTTTTGGTTGAAGCTGTCATTGTTGTTTGGCAGGCCCGGGCTGGATTCGAACCCGCAAGCTCAGGTGTATGTGGCTGGCTTCTTAGCCCGTTGAGCCACAGGCGCTGAGCCTGATTGTGTGATTCTTGATCAGTGGAGGCCTGAAGCACAAGAAAGAAGAGAAGGCAGGAGTGGGAACTGAACACGGTGATGGTCCTTCAATAGCTGAAACAATCTTAGGTATCACTTTTTAAAATTGGAAGGAAATATACATCCAATAAAACCAACCCACTTTATGTGCACAGTTTGATGAGTTTTGAGAAAATGGGTGTTAACTGCTGCTGCACCAAGATATGGAATGTTTTCATGACCCCGGAAAGTTTCTTTGTCTCTTTCTGGCCAGTGGTGTGCCCCCTACCCCTGCAGAGGTAATCACTGTTCTGACTTCTCTCCCCACCATGTAGTTATGTCTGTTCTGGAGCTTCAAATTATAGGCATCAATTCAATATTTATTTACGTCTGATGTCTTTACTCAAGGAAATGCTTATGAGAGTCATCTATGTTGTTGTGGCACAAGTGGTTTATTCTTTATTGCTTAGTGCTGTTCCATTGTATGAACATAATACAATTTCTTTAGTTAATCCATTCTCCAGTTGCTGGGCATTTGGATCATTCCCAGTTGGGAGACTTTTATGAATAAAACTACTATGAACATTATTACACAATAGTTTGGGGAGGGTCATGTTTTTGTCTTAGATAAGAGAACTCACAGTAAACTGTTGAAAAATAGGGTAGGTGTACTTGAACTTTGAACTCTTGTACTCTGAACGTAAGAAAGCAAAATGGTACGATGGCTTTGGAGAACTTTATCTTACGGCTATTTTACTTCACTCAGGCTTCATAGTCACTAATTAGAGAGAACAGTTCACACAAGCATAAAATTGGTTTCTATAAACGAGTTTCACAGACTGTTCTGTCTCCAAGAGATGCTTCATCCTCATTGGGACCTTAGGCCTAGCGTGAAAATTTGGAAAGATGGTTCAAAGAGCCGTGAGGGAGGAAGGCAGCTCAGGCCATCAGGCAGGAGCAAACCCAACAACCAATTTGACAATAGCAGCTCAAGCCAGATCACCACTCTACAGATCACCATCATATCCCAGGGTGGCTTTGTAACAAGTCGCTCTTCCATCCCTGACAGTAATCAAAGAATTTATTTGCAATCTGTTAGCTAATTATTCCCATACTGCACACAGACCTTAACTGCCCCAAGTGACATTTAAATTTCTGGTTTCTATTATAAAACAGTTGATAAATTACCATGCTCGTATCCTGCCAGTAGAGTTTAATTTGCTTGATATTACAGCTGATTTCCGAGATCCCTAAAACAAAATACGAGGTAAATATCACAAGATTCATTTCAAATGGCGAGAGACAGGGACTGAGTCAGCAGAAGAGGGACTCTGCACAGCAGACAGCAAGTCACTTCCCTGCCTGTGGCCTCAGGGGACTCAAAACCGCAAGTGGGAACAGTGACTCCTGTTTCTTTCTGTCCACCTCCTTCGGTGGTGGTGGGATTCAAATGTATTCCAATTCTGGCTTTGTCACACCCTACCAAGAGCTTCACTAAATCTAGATTTCACTTTCCAAATCTGGGTTTTCATTCCTGTGAAGTGAAGATAATATGCACCTTGCAGGATTATGGTAAGAATTAGGTAACGTAGATAAATCACCATCCCAGTGATGCTCGATAAATGAAAGCCTGTCATAAGGGGGTGGCCTGTCTACGCAGGAGTGCCATTGACCAAGTGACATATTGACTCAGTTGACATCAACCCACTTTAAACCAGGAGATGGTTTATCCTGCTGGTAAACCTCACACAGTGACACCAGCACTACCTGGGCTGTGATTTGTAACCCAAGGTCCCTGAAACTCTGGTCACGTGAGGCCACCCTCTCTTCAATACTAAATGGCAAACTGGCTCTGGCTCCCAGTGCACATAGAGTGGGGAATTCCCATCCCTGCCACCCCGTATTTCTACGGATTCTCAGAAGATCTTTTTTTTTTTGAGACACGGTAGAGTGCTGTGATGGCACAGCTCACAGCAACCTCCAATTCCTGGGCTTACGAGATTCTCTTGCCTCAGCCTCCCAAGTAGCTGGGACTACAGGCGCTCACCACAACACCCGGCTATTTTTTTTGTTTGTTTTCAGTTTGGCCCGGGCCAGGTTTGAACCCGCCACCCTTGGTATATGGGCCTGGCGCCCTACTGGCTGAGCCACAGGTACCACCTGGACCAACATTTCTTTTAGATGCTTCATAAGTTCCTGCTTCTGCTGAATTTTTGTTTTTTTTGAGACAGAGCCTCAAGCTGTTGCCCCAGGTAGAGTGCTGTGCCATCACAGCTCACAGCAATCTCCAACTCCTAGGCTCAAGGGATTCTCCTGCCTCTGCCTCTCAAGTAGCTGGGATTATAGGCGCGTTGCCACAACACTTGGCTGTTTTTGGTTGCAGTCGTCATTGTTGTTTGGAGAGCCCAGGCTGGATTCAAACCCTCCAGCTCAGGTGTACGTGACTGGTGCCTTAGCCACTTGAGCCACAGGCGCCGAGCCTTCTGCTGAAATCTTGATATTCATTTGTGTCTTGCCTCCCATGGCCGTTTTCTTTTTCCCTTTCTTCACTGACCCCAAAGTAAAACACATCTCCTTTTGTCTTTAATTAAAGTTATTTCCTTGTATCTCCTATCACATGTAAATAATCGGCCTGGCCTGTTGTTATTTATCTGAATATAGATTTTATTCCAGTGCCCTGTATTTCTGCTGTTGTATTTTCCTGTACTTGTATAGAACGTCTTCTGATACTCTCACTTCTCCTAAATTCAAACAATGGTTTTATGTAGTTCCAGGTGACCCAATTTTGTGTTCTAGTCTGGTCATGTGTGAATATAGACATACTGAAATGCATTTTGCTTTTTTGAGACAGGGTCTTACTCTGTCTTCCTGGCTAGAGGGCCATGGCTTCATTCTATCTCATGGCAACCTCAGACTATGGGGCTCAAGCCTCCCAAGCAGCTGCGACTATTGGCACCCACCACAATGCCAGGCTAGTTTTTCTTTTTTAGCAGAGATGGCATATCACTCTTGATCAGACTGGTTTTGAACTCTTGAGCTCAGGCAATCCATCTGCCTCAACCCCGGAGAGCTAGGATTATAGGCATAAGCCACTGTGGTCCACCTTGAAGCACATTTCTAAAATTGTATGTTTTCACCCTAGCTAGAGTGCCGTGGCATCATAGCTCAGGAACTCAAATGATCCTCTTGCCTCAGCCTTTCCAGTAGCTGGGACTACAGGTACCCACCACCTCACCAGGCTAGTTTTTTTATTTTTAGTAGAGATGAAGTCTCAAACTCCTGAGCTCAAGCAATCCACCCACCTCAGCTTCCCAGAGTGCTAAGCTTATAGGTATAAGCCATTATGTGTGGCCAGGTTACAGTTTTAAGTTTTATTGTAATATACGTAGGTGGGTTACACTACGTGTGGATTTAACCTTAGGATGGTAGAGGGGGCATTGACTACAAAGATACTACAAAAAGAGAGTGTCGTATCTGCTAGTATTGAGAACCAATGTTGTGGTTGTCTTACGGGTGAATTGGAGACACAGCTCTCCATTCCTGTGGCTTCCCTTCTCTGGCAACCACGCTCCTTATATGCAGGAGGTGTGAATATGAGCCCGTGGGAGCCTCCCTTTGTGAGCACTGAACATTTGCATGCCAGCCGCTTCCTTTCTCTGTGCTAGAAACCAGCAGCGCCCCAGGATACTGTCTGGATGGCTGTTCTGTGTCTCCCTGGGAGTTTTCAGAGACAGCACAGGGAGAGCCGAGCCAGCTCCAAGCACACTGAGGTCCTTCTGGAGCTGGAGGGCTCCTGACCACATCTTGATCGCTCCAATCCCCACCTGCTCTGGTTTCAGAATAGCGGCAGGGTCAAGTAGGCACAAGATAACCCACATACCCAGAGAGATGAGACTATGACCATGGGATCCCGGCATCTGTGCTGACAGCCTCGCTGACCCACCCACTCACCCCCCGCCCACAGGACACATCTGCGGGAGACTGACTGTAAATATTTACCTTTCATTAAATATGTCATCACTGCCATTCAGTTGGGGACTGCAAGAGCAGCACAGAAGTCAAGGGCTGGAGCTCAGGGGGCAGGGAAACAGTGAAAGTGTGATTCCTTCTAACTCCCGGCAAACAGTACTCCCCCAAAGAATGAAAGTTTTCTTAAAGGAGAAATATGCCTCCTTGGGGTCTCCAAGAACTGATAATAGTATGAAGAGATGCAGAAAGACACCAACAGTGGCGCAGGGCAGTGCTGCCCAATGAGACTGGCGTGCGGTTCAGGGAGCTCAACACTCACAGACAATGCATGGCTGCTCACGTTTGCAATGTGACTAGTTTGATAGAGGAACTAAATTTTAACATTAAATTTCTTGTTAAACTTGGCAAGAGTAGAAGTGAAATCAGGGGCATGTTAGTGCAAGTTTATGGGGATAATGCCGTGTAGATAACAGCAGTGTACAAATAGATTAAATAGTTTTTGGGGGGGGAAGAGAAAGCATCACTGATGAAAAGAGGTCAGGGTGCCCAGTAACGAGCAGAACTGATGAAAACATTGGAAAAATTTGTCAAATGATGTATCAAAATCATAGCAGACCAAGTAAACATTGATAGGGAAACAGAAACATCTTAACTGAAAAATTTTGGCCACAACTCATGACTCTCGCATCACGACAATGCACCAGCTCACAGGGCACTGTCTGTAAGGGAGTTTTTAGTAGGTAAACAAATAACTTTATTGGAACACCCTCCATACTCACCTGATCTGACTTCCACGGACTTTTTTCTTTAGCCAAAGATAAAGGAAATTTTGAAAGCAAGACATTTTGATGACATTGAGGATATCAAGAGTAATAGGACAACAGCTCTGATGGCCATTTCAAAAAAAAAAGTTCCAAAATTGCTTCCAAGAGTGGACTCAGTGCTGACATCTGTGCACAGCTTCCCAAGGGGACCACTTCGAAGGTGACCATAGTGACATTCAGCAAGCAGGTGTGTCTAGCCCTTTTTCTAGGATGAGTTTGTGGACTTAATGTTCAGGTCTTGTACATGTGTGATCTATATAATTTACATATATACATATTATCCCCAAATTACAATGATTCAGTTCATAATTTATCACCTTTAAGATCAGGCAAAGTGGTACATGCTTAGTAGAAGCTGTCCTTGTGTTACCCGTACGTCCATCATGTTTTTCACTTATAGTACAGTATTCAATCAATTATATGAGATATTCAAGTCTTTATTATAAAATAGGCGTGTGCTAGATGATTTTGCTGACTATAGGCTAATATAGCATCCTGAGCGTGTTTAAGGTAGGCCAGGGTAACTCCCCTGCACACTGAGGAACATCTCTCAGCGGTTCTCAACCTGTGGATCTCGACCCCTTTGGGGGTCAAATGACCCTTTCTCAAGGGTTGCCTAAGACCATCTTGCATATCAGATACTTACATTTTGATTCATAATGGTAGAAAAATTATAGTTATGAAGTAGCAACGAAAATAATTTTATGGTTGGGGTCACCACAACATGAGGAACTGTATTACAGGGTCACAGAATTAGGAAGGTTGAGAACCACTGACCATATATAAAATGAGTGACAGAGTTTCCGAGAGGCCATTGACATTGGACCTGAACTGGAAGCTGTTGCTATTGGAAGTGGATGGGTAGACAACAGTGGGGGGAGAATTCTCAAGAACAGAACCTAAGTTTCACGGAGATTTTAACACTTTGTGTCCAATGTTCAAATTCAGTGGAACTGAACTCATTCCAAACATTCTTTTTTTTTTAGACAGAGCCTCAAGCTGTCACCCTGGATAGAGTGCCATGGCATCACAGCTCACAGCAACCTCCAATTCCTGGGCTCAAGCGAGTCTTCCGCCTCTGCCTCCCAAGTAGCTGGGACTACAGGCGCCCGCCACAACACCCGGCCATTTTTTGGTTGCAGCCGTCATTGTTGTTTGGCGGGCCCGGGCTGGATTCGAACCTGCCAGCTTAGGTGTATGTGGCTGGCGCCTTAGCCCGTTGAGCCACAGGCGCCGAGCCCATTCTAAACATTCTTACAAAGAAGATCGTAAACTTGAGACACCATGCCTTGTCTCCTATAATCCCTTGAATGCCTTAATTTTTAACTACTAACTACTCTCCCCCCACGGTGAAGTTTTAAATATTAGCAGCATAAGATAATTTTGAGCCCTCTGTCTCTGGAAGGGCTCAGCACCTTTCATGCCCCATTCTGCAGAACAGCTATTTATCAGCTGATCGTGGTGATGATAGTTAAAAAATAACAATGTAACAAGTTTTGGTGCTCTTATACCCTAATAAGAAAAGCATGTGGCAGCAGCAGAACATGAAGCCTGTAGGGTGGGCTGCTCATGGGGGCGGTGGTAGGGGGTGCTCTTGTGTGTCAGGCATGGTTGCAGGCGTCACCTACGCTCTCATCCCTGTAGTGCTTGGTGGTTCCTCAGCACCTCCTAGGAATTTCACACTCACTGACCTGGCAGGTGGGATTCTCCAATGACTCCCTGGGCTTGCTTGTGAGGGGTACTCCTTGGGGCCCCGTGTGCATGGCCTGGCTGAGTCAGCACTGTGGGCCGCCTGTGTGGCCGCCCCTCATTGTTTCATTGGCATTCCTTCCAAGGCTGTGAGCAGAACATCCCTGAAGTTGGGGTGGGTAGGTCATTCTTTCATCAGGGCTATACATGTTCTTACTGAGTTCCTCCAGTTGTGGCAAAGCCTCTGGGAAATGAAATTTAGGAAAATTCTGCAAAGTTTGTTGAAACTACCTCAAAAGACATGAATTGCTATCAACTCTATGAGTAGCTAACAAAAACAAGAATTTAATAGTAATTGCCAGTTGGGAAAATCAATCACTCAACAAATGAATGATTTTATAAAACTGATCTGTGGGTATGTTATTTTAGCCAATTGAGTTTTGTACATTTCCTATTTCACTCCTCCATTTCTTACATTCTCTGATATTCCCATCCTCCTAAAATGGTCCTTCTCAGTAATGGCCCATCTTGCCAGGAGACTTCATGGTGAAGTGGGGCCCACAGCCTCAGAGAATAACAAAGCCTCTGGGTAGGTCTCCAGTCCTGCGGGGGTCGTCTGCAATGCGTTGCCAGTAGCCAACATAATCCTCTCTGCTATGCACTGGCTGTGTAACCCTTGGCAAGTTACTCAGCTTCTCTGAGCCTTGATTTCTTCATCTGTAATAAGAGAATGATAGTTTGGATTTTGGAAGGGTTTTTCTGAGGATTAAACGGGTAATGTGCATGGACCCCTAACGCAGCACCTGGTCCGCAGAAGCATTTCAGGGTTGGCTTCTGTTCTTCCCTGCTGAGACTTTGCACTGCCTCCGGCTCCCAATCCTCCCTACAAGTTTTCTTCTCTGTCCTTAGCAAAGCCTTTCTGACCTGGGACCCACCTCCTCATAGCTCTGTTCTTAGAACTGATGAAATAATTCCAACTAAGGTGAAATGAAACTCAATAAACATTGCTGTCATGTGTTATTTTATCAGACACTGCAGGCTGCTCACCCCAGATTTATCCCCCCGCGTCCCTATCCTATACAACTTCTTCCTTGCGACTGGAACCCTGATTTTTCTAAGGTGTGCACCTTCTTCCATGTAACCGTGTGCTGGGAAGAGTTGATCCCATTCTGCAGTGTCTAGTTAGGAAAGTTGATGCCATCACGGAGGGATAAAGCGGATTAGTCCCATCATGGGAAGCCCATTTTCTATGCCAGTGCTTCGTTTAGGGGCAAGCATGTTACTCGGTTTGGGCCAATGAATGTAGGGGGAATGTTTGTTGGGGAGCTTCTGAAAAAGATGTCCTTGTTCTTACAAAGAATGGCTGCTGGAGACAGCAGTGTGTGTGGGTAAGAGCAGGTTCATGATTCCGAGGAGGGCTGGCCCAGGCTATGAGCCAACGGCAGAGGATGGTAGAGACAGAGAGAGACAGAGAGAGAGCTCTCGGTGATATCGTGGAGGGGCTACGTTAACGGATCCCAGAGACACTGCAACTTGGGAATTCCTAAAACCTGGAGTAATACACTGTCAGCTACACCCCTTTGAGTCAGCTTTTCTGTTGCTTTGGCCAAAGGCGTCCTCACTAACACAGTAAAGCTCTAGGTGAGAGGATGAAAGACAGAGAGATGGATTCGGGGGAATATTGGTTCCCTGTGAGTACAGAATCTACTGCAAGAGTCAGAGAAGTATGTTAAAAACATCCAAGAAGGCTGCAAGTGCAAGAGCTAGCAGAGTGGGGGCAGGTCCGCAGCGGCACGGGCCGGACACGGCGTGCAGCTCTGGAACTAGCAGGTGGCCAGCGGTGGGCAGCTGGAGCAGGGCGGGCGGAGACAAAGGTCTGCAGAGGGGTCTTCCAGGTCACTGGGGGCAGGGGCCACCCTGTGCACCCAGAACCTCCCCTCAACCAAGTCTCCTCTTCCCGGCCCAGTTTGTCCTTAGAGAGGGGAGGAAGGAGGAGAGAGATGAATGGGACAGGCGGCTCGGGGCACTGCCATTTCCCAAGCCCAGCAACCTGGCGTGGCCTCAGGCCCCGGTGGCCCTCTCACCGTGCCCACCATCACGCTGGCTTTTAACACGTCTCAGCGGCTGCGGTCTGGGAAGTTGAACGGGAGAGAGCAGAAGGCAGGGGCCCGCCGGGTGAGGATTCAGAGGGTGCTGAGAACCGAGGCAACCGGGGCTGGGAGGAGCTTCCGGCCTCCTCTGCCCTCCGGGCTGCAGGGCTGGGATCGCCCGGTGTCCAGCAAGGCAGCAGTGGGGGAAAGAACGCCACGGGTTCAAAAGCTGCTGCCGCCAGAGAACGGGGATGCCGGGACAGGGGTGCCACGCGGGAGGACTCCCGCAGTTCTGGTTTAATTCTCACTTGTCATCTCGAGCTCTGGGTAGCATCTGAGACAGGAGGCACAGCCTTCCCTACACTCTTCTGTCGGGCTCTGGGACGTTAGTCTTTGGGCTCTCCTCTCGCCTCACTGGCTGTCCCTCCTCGTTTTCCCCAACTTCTGAAGGCCAGAGAGGGACAGCACCCAATCCTGCCGCCTTCTTCATCTCCGCGGGTGGGGACTCCCCGCTTCCGGTTACTTGGGCAGTGACTGCTGACCCATCCCACGCATGTCCTCAGGGCCCTGGGGCCTTTTTGCTACTATTTACGATAACCACGTTCACCGGGTTGTAGCACCAGAGGAGCAGTTTAGAATTGTAGTGGTGTGTGAAGAGTCACCAAGCCAAGGAACAGTGACACCAGCATCACCAGGGTCATGTTTAGCCTCCCCTCCTCACCATTCCTTTATACTTCTTTTTCTGTTCCGTGTCTGCCCTATACTATTTTGTTTTATTTTTATTTTTAAATTTAATTTTATTATTTTATTTTAGACAGACTCACTCTGTTACCCTGGATGGCATGCCATGGCGTCAGCCCAGCTCACAGCAGCCTCAAACTCCTGGGCTCAAGATATCCCCCTGCTTCAGACTCCCAAGTACGTGGGACTACAGCCACCCACCATGACGCCCAGCTAATATGTCCATTTTTAGTAGAAACAGGGTCTCGCTCTTGCTCAGGCTGGTCTTGAATGCCTGAGTTCAAGTGATCCTCCCACTTCGGCCTCCCAGAGTGCTGGGATTAGAGGCTTGAGCCATGGCGCCTGGTCTCACGTGCTCGCTGTAGGTGCTAACAGATTGTGAGTTCATCTCTGAATCCCTACAGCACTCACACTGTTGACTTGAGCAGAATAGTTGAATAAACAGATGGAGAACATTCTCTAAGGATCCATTCTTATCTAAGGAATCCCAGCCTGAAGGTTTTATTTGGGTGAACATAATAAAGGGAGCTTGGGTCTTTCCAGAGGCATACCCATGAGGAGGGAAAGAGACAGGAAGGCAGACACGGGCTTCTCTTCCTCACACTATCTGGTCCCACATCTGGGAAAATAACCTCAAAGTTCCTTGCCTTTACTTGTATTTATCATGAAAAATGAGACTGAGCTTAAGATGGGTCGGGATCTCACATACCAGGTAAAAAGGGACTCAGAAGTCGAATGCATGCTATTTGGGAGTGGGAGTAATGAGAGATCCAGTGCTTACCGCTTTTCTAATTGTTATTATTTTTTGAGATAAAATATAGGCATCAGTCTAGCTCACAGCAAACTCAAACTCCTGGGTTCAAGTGATCTTCCTGCTCCAGCTTCTGAGTAGCTGGGGACTACAGTCACCCACCACAATGTCCAGCTAGTTTTTCTCCTTTTAGTAGAGATAGAGTCTTAGTCTTGCTCAGGCTGGTCTCAAACTCCTGAACTCAAGCAGTCCATGCACTTGGCCTCCCAGAGTGCTAGGATTGCAGGCGTGAGCCACTGTATGCAGCCTTTAAAAATTTTTTTAATTATAAAAATCATAAAGTCAGATAAAAAATCCTCGCTCCCTGTCTTGTCAGTGAAGCTCGGTGACATTATCCTGGTGGTTGCTTGCTGGAGCTTTGCACAGAGAAACATTACATTTACCAACTGATACGAAGTCCACAGTTCCATATGAAAAAGAATTCAAGGACTACCAACCTGGGCTGGGCCCCCACAATGCCCCGAGCCCTGATGGATGAAGAGAACCACATTATAAGGTTCTCCAGAGAGGAGGGCAAAATTCACTGATCATCTTCCTGAAATATACCAACAAGAATGCAGGCCTTAATTAACGAAGCCCAAGGTTGATTTTTCTTGCTGTCTTTTTCTCTGAAAAACAAATAATAAGGAATGAATAAGGTTGAAAGCAAATGAGAACCATATTGGGAAGGCGAAGCACAGTCAAACTTTTGGCTGGGCTGGTTGCAAAGAGCTGAAGTTCTTTAATCATCTCACTAGAGATGTAGCCAAAAAATGCAATTTGAAACACACACACACATACACACACCATGCACATACACGTTTCCACACCCTCCCCCTACCCTCTTTCCACTGTAGATGATTCAAGATGGTGGAGACAGAATATGATGAGAACCATCCCTAGTCTCTACCCACTTTATAAAAGGCATTGGCAATTGGCCGCCTTTCCTGCCTTCGTTGGGGAATCCATCTATCAATTCTTATTTTTTACATGTTCATTGTGGGTTGTACATTGGCTGCAAGAAGCTCATATGCAGCTGGACTTGCTAATGGATTGGGAACATGCTAAGGCGGCAGCCTAATTAATATCCAGATTCTGCTAACAGAAGCTTTTACTCAAAGAAGATAAATTTATTGGGGCAAAAAAGAATAGCACTGTATCGGAAGGTGAAGGTGGGATGGGAAATAACAACTTTATTAAAATTAAGATAGTCTTTTATTAGTTAACAAATTGAAGAAACAGAGTTTTCTTGTATCGGAATCAGCCAGGTCAATCTTGGACAGAGGCAGAGCAATGGCTGACTACGGAGGCGTGATTTCAGGATGGTTTAATACACACCCCACCCCACACTCCCTCATAATACTTCAGAGTTCAAGACTTGACAAATTGCTATTATCTTTGTTAACAGAGAGATTGAAGACATATCTAGCTGGCTTTATGGAAGTGGGGTGGGTGAAATGTGGACTTTTCTAATGATGCCTAACTTAGATTGATATTAAATAAATCTAGAATACTCTAAGAATAGTTTTACCCAACTCATGATGTTTCCTTTTGTTAATGGGAACTCATTTAGTGTAACTCCTGGCATTACTCACCCTTCCTCCAGGGAGGATGGGATTTTATAACTGATGCACTGGGGCTTGCTCAGCTCAGTTCTGCTCTTCCTCCTGTTGGGAATGAGTTACTCACACAGAGAAAGCATGTTATTTTGCTCTTCCAGGGGAGAGTTTTTTTTTTCTTCCTCATTTGGGTTCAGTACTGGCAGGTCCACTTGGCTAATAGAGAGCCATAGCATCCAATGTAATGTCTGTCAAAAGCAAAGGGTATTTTGGTTTTCCATTTGCCAGTTCTTTGTTTTATCTGTCAATTTGTACAGCACATGGGCTAAGAAGGGAGCTATTTACCAGGATTCCTCAGATACCCCGAAATGGTTTACATATCAAGAAAACTGAATGGAGAACTTGAAAATCCTGGCTCTCTCTTTCTTTAGGTGTTTGAGTTTTGGGGAGACATATACCATTTCTTAAATGTAAAATTAGTTCATGAAATCACTGTCCATCAATTATGCAGTAGTACCCCCCTGTGTCTATAGGGACACAGACCAAGATCCTTAATGGATGCCTGAAACCATGGCCAGTATTGAATCCCACATACACCGTGTTTTTTCAACTGATAAGGAGACAGCTACTAAATGAGTAAAAATGACACCAAGATGTAATGTGTTGTATGTGGGTATCATACAGAGCGTGGATATACTGGACAAAGAGACGACTCATGTCAAGGGCAGGATGGACAAGAAGGTGTGGAATTTCATCACGTTCATCAGAATGACGTGCAATCTAAAACTTATGAATGAATAACTTTTGCAAATTTCCATTTAATATTTTTGGACTGTGGTTGATCACAGGTAACTAAAACCATAGACCACAGATAAAGGGGGACGACTGCATGTGAATAGGGCATCCCACCAGCACCTCTACTCATATAGTGCGGGGCACTGCCCGAGGCTTTTTGTTTTCCAGAGAAGCTTTCAGGGCTCTATAAAGGTTCATCCTGAGAACCACTTGTCACTTACATCAGAATTGGCTAATCAGATTAGCATCTTCTAGGAGAAAATAAAAGTGGACTTTCTGATTTTTTTTTTTTTTTTTGGAGACGGAGTCTCACTTTGTCCCTCTTGGTAGAGTGTCACTGCGTCACAGCTCACAGCAACCTCCAGCTCTTGGGCTTAGGTGATTCTCTTGCCTTAGCCTCCTGAGTAGCTGGGACCACAGATGCCCACCACAATGCCCCGCTATTTTTTGTTGTTGTTGCAGTTCGGCTGGGGCCGGGTTTGAACCCACCACCCTCGGTATATGGGACTGGCTCCCTACTCACTGAGCCACAGGCACTGTACCAACTTTCTGAATCTTTGAGGCTTCACAAACTTACCTTTTGTTTTGGGAAGATAAATTCTATCATAGGGCTATGGTTTTTTTTTTTTTTTTGCAAAATGATCCCAGGGGCCTTCTATGAAAACAAGAGTTGAGATTTCAACCCTGTGTCCCAAGGTTCAAAGTTACAGTGATCCAGGGCCACCCCAACCAGGGCCAGGGATAGGGAAGATCCAGAAAGTCCCTGAAAATGACATAATCTTGAGAAAAGGGGGACTCATGATGGCTACAGCTCAATGTACAGCTGATAGTTGATGGCACAGTTCACAATGACAAACAACCAGAAAATAATGGAGACACACGCATCAGCGCTGGGTAGCTCAGGCATCTGTTAGCTGACCGTGAGTTGGCTGGTCTATGCCAAACTTGGTGGCCTGCCTCTGCGGATTCCCAATTGGCCAGCTCAGCTGACCTAGACGGGCCTTCGCTGGGTGGCTCAACTCAGTTCCATAGGCGAAAATGCGTTACCCTCCGTGAGGCTCAGTCACAAGTACTGACACATTGCTGTTTCCTCCTTTTTTATTTGGTGAAGGCAAGTCCCATGGCCGAATCTAAATTTAAGGGGGGTGGGGTGGGTATGCTCTGCCACTTTAGTGGAGAAAGTATGATGCTAAAGTCACACGACGAAGGGCATGGAAACAGGGAGAGGTGGAGATGCAGTCTGTCCGAGGGTGGAGGCTGGATCCAGGCACACATCAGTACGGGTCACAGTGGGACCTCTGGCCACACAGCACTAGAGTTCACGGTGGGAGCTCCTCCAGACTCAGCTCCTGGCACCAGTGTTTGTGCTCTGAAGAGTGATGGTGGAGGGAGGAAATGGAGGCTCAAATAGTTACAATCTTTGCATGGAGGACTGTTGTGTCTTTGGAAAGCCCATCTTTTTTTTTTCTTTTTGGAGATAGCATCTCACTTTGTCACTCTGGGTAATGTGTCCTGGTGTCACAGCTCGCAGCAACCTCAAACTCTCAGGCTTAAGTGATTCTCTTGCCTCAGCCTCCCAAGTAGCTGGGACTCCAGGTGCCCACCACAACGCCTGGCTATTTTTTGGTTGTAGTTGTCATTGTTGTCTGGCAGGCCTGGGCTGGATTCAAACCTGCCAGCTCCAGTGTATGTGGCTGGTGCCTTAGCCGCTTGAGCTACAGGTACCGAGCCAGAAAGCCCATCTTAACGTCAGAAGTCAAGGGTAGCCATCAACTTGCACATGGCCTACAGGATTATGTGGACTGGCCAGGTTCAGTTATCCCCCCCAGAGGACAATTATAAATCTCCTTGCCACTCTGGCAGGGCCTGGCACTCTGGGACCATCTGAAGACATTGTTGAGATTCTGGGGAGGAGGATTAAAAAATGAGATCTGGACTTGGGTATGATATACAGGAGCTAAGTGGTTAACTAGAAAATTCATGGAGAAATAGACATATTTGCCCCTTGAATTGGTGACAGATAATTTCATGTACAAATGAAAACTACTCAAAAATGATTCTGCCTCATCTATGTCTGCCACTCTCCTATTCTTCTCCTTATTCCATTTTTTTCTTTAGTTTCCTAATTTTCCACACCTATGACTCTAGCACTCTGGGAGGCTGAGCCGGGTGGATTGCATGAGCTCAGGATCTGGAGACCAGCCTGAGTAAGAGCAAGATCCTATCTCTACTAAAAAACAGAAAAACTAGCTGGGGGTCGTGGTGCAGGCCTATAGTCCCAGCTACTCCAGAGGCTGAGGCAGGAGAATCGCTTGAGCCCTGGAGTTTGAGGTTGTGGTGAGCTGTGACACCATGGCACTCTCGCCTGGGATAACAGAATGCTATATTTATAGATATTGAGAAAAGGGTCACGATTCCCATCTGGAAATTTGTCGGTGTTGTGGATCAGAGGGATTAGAAGTCATCATTCTGTTTTTTTCCCCTTCTTAAAATTAGTTTTAGAATAATATTTCTCAGGCTGGGTATAGTGGCTCATGCCTATAGTCCTAGCACTCTGGGAGGCTGTGGTGGGTGGATCTCCTGAGCTCAGGAGTTCAAGACCAGCTTGAGCAAGAGTGAGACTTTGTCTCTAAAAAAATAAATAGCCAGGCATGGGGCAGGCATCTGCAGTCACAGCTACTTGGGAAGCTGAGACAAGAGGATTGCTTGAGCCCAAGAGTTTGAGATTGCTGTGAGCTATGATGCTATAGCACTCTACCCAGGGCAAAAGAATGAGACTCTGTGTAAAAAAAAAAAAAGAATAATCTTTGTCTTTCACTTCCAATGATTAGGTATGAAATGCAGATTTAATTTCTGAGGCTTCATTTAATCAGGGCAATAATTTTCTGCTTTCTGTCCCTTGTTCAGATGGGAAACCCATATCACACAGGTCCATGGGAAACTGTGGTGCCGGCTGGCTGCGTGTTGAGAGGACAGCAGAGATGGGAGTGCAAAGCACATTCTGCTGCCTGGACTGCGCCCCCTCCTCCAGCACGTGGGGTCTGCCAGTGGAATCCTGCCACAGCCCCCAACCTGCTCTTTTTTTTTTTTTTTTTTTTTTTTTGAGACAGAGCCTCAAGCTGTCACTCTGGATAGAGTGCGGTTGCATCCCTGCTCACAGCAACCTCCAATTCCTGGGCTCAGGCGAGTCTCCTGCCTCTGCCTCCCAAGTAGCTGGGACTATAGGCACCCGCCACAATGCCCGGCCATTTTTTGGTTGCATATGTCATTGTTGTTTGGTGGCCCGGGCTGGATTTGAATTGGCCAGCTCAGGTGTACGTGGCTGACGCATTAGGCCATTGAGCCACAGGCTCCGAGCCCCACACCCTGTTCTGAGTCTGTAGTCACATAGGTAATGAGTAAATTTTTTTTTCCCCTCCAAAAAAGCATATTATTTTTATTTGGCTTTTTAATGATACATTTTAACAAAGGGCATTATTTCAAGATATTAAATTATAAAACAAGTACTTTGGCAAAGAAAAAAGTTAAGAAGAACCCTGAGTATAAACTTAAGAGGACTTTGACTTATAAAGTCTAAGTTTCTGAGTCTGGTAATATGAGCATAAAGAAGTCATAAAATATTTCAAAACCCTATTAGAATCCATTGGGACAGATTAGTTTTGTGAATATCAGTTTCCTATATTCTAACTCCATGAGTAAACATTTTTCACAAGGGAAGTCATGCAGGCCTGCACCTCTCAAGTTTAAAAGCCGTGTTTTCTCCCTAGAACATGAGGTCATCTTAGCCTCATGCTCATTCCTGATATTGGGACGAGCTCTGCATGCCTAAGAAAGCAAAGGGCAGCTTTGTTGCCCAGCTGAGGTCTGGTTCTCTGGGGTCAGTGCTCTATGGATCCTTGTAAAGAGGACATGGGAAAGGAATTCTGTGGTTTGGGAATATCAATCTGGTTTTGTGCAGGGAGATTGTGAAGATGGATAATGTGTTGCCAAAAACTTGAACTTTAGCTTTATATTATATTTATTGTTATGTAGGTAATAATATAGTCATGTGGTTTAATTATATTTATTGTTATGTAGGTAATAATATAATCATGTGGTTTACAAAAGATAAACTGTATGAAATCTTCCCTCCAGTCCTAAGCATGTGTGTTTTGGAGTCATATAGATACTTATAAATCCTGGCTTTCCTGATGATTAGTAGGGTGACATTGGGTAGATAACTTAATCTCCCTGGTCTTATGTAGTGGGGACAGTAATGCATACATGATGAAGTTATTTTGATTAAATTAGACGATAAGCATATAGTACTTAACACAAAGGTGATGCTCAGTGAATAATAGTTAAGGGTGGCTGGGTGGCACACCCCTATAATCCTAACACTCTGGGACACCAAGGTCGGTGGATCACCTGAGCTCACTAATTTGTGACTGGCCTGAACAAGAGAGAAACCTGTCTCCACTAAAAATAGGAAAACTAGTTGGGTTTTGTAACAGCTGCCTATAGTCCCAGCTACTCTGGAGGCTGAGGCAAGAGGATCGCTTGAGCCCAAGAGTTGGAGGTTGCTGTGAGCTGTGATGCCACTGCACTCTACCAAGGGTGACATAGTGAGACTGGCTCAAAAAAAGAAAACGAAAAGACTATCTAATTGTACCTACTATTCAGCCACAAAACTGACACAGGTGGGCAAAAAAGTGACTTTCTTTATGGTTCCAATTTCTGGCCCTCCTTTCCATCTTGAATCCTCATTAAATTGAAACAGAAAAATTAATGTGTTTACTTTCAGGTAAACCCAGTCAAATTGTTCTCTCAGCTATTATGGAGAAATTAGTATAACCATTGTTATAACCACACTACAGCCAAGATTTTCTTCTCTCGTTCTCTTTATCATTGATTGGTCTTTTCTCCGGGTAGGAGAGGCTGTTCAGACAGAACCGTCTGGCTAGTTACTCTCACACTTGCAACAGAGTGTTGGGCGGCAGGGGAGCAGGTGGGCTGGACAGCTGCTTCCCAGCCTTGGTGCTCTGCTGACCTGCTGCTTCAGATGTCCCTGCCACGGCACCCTCCACTTACCAGCAGTCCTGTGAGGTGCAGCTGTATCCTCCCCGAATTTCGGTAGTCCTGTCCCCGTGCTGCACCCTTTCAAGGCTCATACTGGCTCCCAGGCCCCCTAGCCTTGCGCTGCCCTGTAGGGTCTCCTGTCTCACTCAGAAGCCCTGGGCATTTTCAGACAGCTATTCACACCCCTTGGAGGCTATCAGAGACTCAGGATAGCCTCTGGCTCTTTAGTGTCTGTCCCAATTTCTCCCCCATTGCTCAGGCATAGCAGAGGGTCAGGTCTACATCTCACCTGACTTCATTTACATGGGAAGCAGTGCAGCCAGAATTTCTCTGTCAGGTCTCAATCTCCAAGTTCAAAGAATAGGACCACAGGCCACACAAATAAGCAAAACAACAGGGTTTATTGAATGATAAAAGAGATAAATGAAAAAGGGGGAGATGCACCTCCAGCAATGGAGGGGCAACCCAAGTGGGCAGCCAGTGTGGGCCTTCTGTCTGGGGGTTTATATGCTCCTTTCTATCCTCCAAGCAGAGGTTTCCAGGAGATGTATTTCTGGAACATGTCACATTTGGCCAGAGGCCTGTAAGCAGAAAATAATCCTAAAATTAGCACAGGAATGTGGTCCTTGCAGTCCTTGCCCAAGGCGAGATGTGAGGGTGTGTGTTCCCTGCTCCCGAAGGAACCGCCCAGATGAGGTGTGGATCAGGCTGCTTTTTTCCAAGACCTTGCTTGGGTGTGGCCTGGAAAGCACCTGTTGTGCCTAAAGATGGGGTCTGTGATAGACTGATTTCTGAGCTTGCCCAGCCCTAGCAAGTGGGGGATCCCTGTCTATCCTTGAGTGGGAGAAGCCATGTACCAGCAAGATATAGGATCTTTCGATTTTTAGATCCTCCAATGTAGGAGGGGTTCCTCTGGGTAGTCTGTAATTTTGGCAATGGGGGGACTGATGTGACCTCTCATTTCCTCTTCAGCTCTTCTGTCTCTACACAGCTTAGAGGGCTTCCTCTGCTGGCTTGGAAGTGCGGGGGGCTGCAAATGGAGGAAGGCAGGGAAAAAATGGTTAGTGCCCATGCCCAGCTCCATTCATACGTTCTCTGTCTTATTTCTGGGTGACTCTTTCTGAAGCCAAGGATGTTGGTATCCTTGCTCCCTGTTTCTTCAGTTTGGATTCTAGGCAGCTATTCAGGGCACAGGTGAGTGCTGGGTGTGGGGTGCCTGTGGAGAGCTGTCCATCAGAGCCACACATTGTTCCCGGCCCACTCTGCTATCACTGTCTGTGTATCTGGTTGGTCTTTGGGCCAGTGGGCAGTTCACTGTCCAGTAATCCCTGTGGAGAGGAGTTTTGTTTGTTTTAAAAAGTCATCTGTGGCAGACATTTGGCTAACAACCACATGAAAAAATCCTCATTGTCTCTAATCATCAGGGAAATGCAAATCGAAACCACTCTGAGCTGACACCTAACTTCAGTGAAATCAGCCCACATCACAAAAACTCGAACCTGCAGATGCTGACGTAGATGTGGAGAGAAGGAAACACTTTTGCAGTGCTGGGGGATTGCAAACTAATACAACTCCTATGAAAGGAAGTATGGAGAATTCTCAAGGAACTCTAAGTCGACCTTTCATTTGATTCCACAATTCCATTACTAGGTATCAACCCAGAAGGAAAAAAAATCATTTTATCATGAGGAAATTTGCACTAGACTGTTTATTGCAGCTCAATTCACAATTGCCAAGACATGGGAGCCACCCAAGTACCCATCAACACATGAATGAATTAAACTGTGGTTTATTTATGCCATGGAGTACTACTCAGCCGTAAGAGGGAGACTTTACACCTTTTGTGTTCAGATGGAGTTGAAACACATTCTTCTTAAGAAAGTGTCACAAGAATGGAAAAGCAAGTATCCAAGGTACTCAATACTAATATAAAACCAATATATAAACAATTACATGCCCACATGAAGGAAAAATACAAGTATAGTCAAGTGAGGGAGAGGGGAGAGGAAGTAGAGGAGAGAGGGGAGGAGGGAGAGTGATTGACAGGATAATATGAGGGTGTTTGGCACGCCATTGGGTGAAAGGCTCAACTACAACTTGAACTTTACCTTAGAAACAAAAACAACGTAACCTAAACATTGTAACCTCATATTAATCTGAAAAAAAAAAAAAAGTCATCTGTAGATTAAGAAGAGTGTTGGTCTTGACATGAGATGACCTGGGTGGAGTCCAGACACTCTTTAATGCTGGGTGACCTTGAGCTCTTACCCACTTTGAGCCAAGGTTTTCTCATTTTAAATTAGGACAAGGGGCATAATAATAACTTTCTTTCAAGTTTATTGTAAAAATTAAGTCAGACAACCTTTCTAAAAGTTGTTTAATATCTATAAAGGCCATTAAAATTGCAAGCATAGTTTTTCCAAATCTTCCACACAACTAAATTATCTTACTAAGGTTGTACAAGTAAAGTGAGAAGAGAGGCTCCACGCCAATAGCTCAGTGCCTAGGGGCTGGCCACATAAACTGGGGCTAGCGGGTTTGAACTCAGCCAGGGCCTGCTAAACGACAACGACCACAAGACCAAAAAAAAACCCAGCTGGGCATTGTGTGGGCACCTGTAGTCCCAGCTCCTTGGTAGGGTGAGGCAAGAGAATTGCTTGAGCCCAAAAGTTTGAGGTTGGTTTGAGCTGTGATACTACACACTCTACTGAGGGCAAAATAGTGAGACTTTGTCTCAAAAAAAAAAAAAGTGGGAAGAGAAATATTAACCGTACTCCCAGATATCCTGATAAGAATACTTAGCTGATTCTAGATGTTGAAACAAAAGCTGGTAATGGGGTAACTCATGAGGAGAATAGTCTCACGAATTTCTGGTAAAAAATTATATTAAATGTATATTAAATAGGATTCCAATAATAGTAGCAAACCTCAAGGTAATTCATATTATAGAACTGACACAAACATCACACGTATATTAATTCTTTTAATCTCTGGCTAAACAATGCAATCTTAAAGAAACTTAGCATTGATCTAAAATTTGACAAAATAATTTTATTAATATAAACCTGCTGTGGACCAAATTGTATCCCCCGCCTTCAAATTCATATGTTGAAATCCTAAGCCCCAATGACATGATATTTGGAAAGGGGGCTTTTGGGATGTAATTAGCATAAGATGAGGTCGTGGTGGTGGGGCCCTCATGATGGGATTAGTGCCCTTATAAGAAGAGATCTCAGAAAGCTCTCTCTTGCGCTCGCTCTCTCTCTCTCTCTCTCTCTCTCTCTCTCACACACACACACACACACACACACAGAGTGAATAAGTGCCATTTACTGACCAGAAACTGATAATGGTAACACTTTGATTTTAGAATTATACACCCTAGAACTGAGAAAATAAGTTCTGTTGTTTAAGCCACCTAGTCTAGTATTATGTAGCAGCCCAAACTAATACAAACCCTTATAAATCCTCTCTTTCTCCATGGTTGGTTCTCTCCCTTCTGCCCTGGGCAAAATCTATTTATAATAAGGGCTTTGTTCTCCAACATTGAAAAGGCAAGCAAACATGTATCAACATCTGTAAATGTTTTCATTCTGTCTAACATGCAACAAAATCCATCATACCTCTACCTCTTTTAAATGCACTTTGAATCAATACAGTTATTTCTAGAAAGAATTTAGGCAAGTTCTGCCAGGTATTTTTCCTCCTTTTTTTTTTTTCTTTTTACAAGACAGGTTCTCACTATCTCTCCCAGGCTGGACTTGAACTCCTGGGCTCAAATGCTACTCTGGCCTTAGTCTCCCAGTATCTGGGGACTACAGGTGTAAACCACCTCACCCAGCTCCTCCACTTATTTGAGAGAAACCCAACCGTTCTTGTCTTATACTCTCTATTAAACTCTAAATTCTTTGAAAACATCAATAGTATCATTTTCTGTTTTTGAGCGATATATAAATCCTAGTATAAATGCCTTGTGCCTGATGGACACTCCACTTGCCTCTGTTAAATTGTGCTGAGTTTTAAAGAAAGGTATCATACGGACCGAAGATGAGTTTCAGCGTAGAAAAAATGGAGGAATTGGGAGGAGAGAGCACCAGGGGGGTGAGTCCAAATCCAGGGCTGGGAGAACAAAATGTGGGGAAACACCAAGGCTAAGTCCCAAGGCAAAAGAAGCAGCCTGAAAGAAGGCACCATTTGAGACTGGAGGGGTGATCGAGCTTCTCTAGAGGGAGGAACGGAGGGCCCTGGCCCCTGCTGGAAGCAGCACTGTGGGCCTTCCCTTCCTAGTAGGTCAGCTGGGGCACAGGCCTTGGGACTTGCAGATGCAGGGCTGGGGCTCCTACATAGGCTGGGGGCCAACATGTCATTGCTATGTTCCTCCTCATCCCTTGCCAGGGAAGTTCCTTCTCATCTTGACTCCTTTGTAAATATCTAGCAGAGCAACACTCTGCACACAGTAGAGGTAAAATTTTTGTTGAGGAGCGTTGCAGGTTATAGTCCATAGGGCTGAGGTGGAGAAGGGGGCTCGGATTAGCCAGGAATCTCCGTGGAAGATCTACTTCATCCTAAATTAGATTCAGAACAGTAAATAATTCTTAGAATCCATTTCACAAAAGCAGCATACATTCATTTAAGTATTCTGGACATGGTCCAGGGGATTGCAATCTAAATTCTCCATTTCATATGGTCATATTTCTAACGTTGCCCAGAAAGGTCAGTCCAGGGTTGCAATAGATTGTGAGGCAGGAAGTAAGAACTCAGTCTTGGCCCCACTACAAAGTCATTCTGTGGTTCTGGGTTTCTGCTCAGGTTGCCTCCCAACTCTGCTCTCAGTTACTTTGTCTGGGAAATGGGAATAACAAGCTCCCTCTTGAAAATGGGAGGATGGATTAGAGATGGTATTTTCAAAGTGATTTCCCAGCTATGTAAAAGAATGCTGCATATTTCATAGATGCTCCCAGGGATGAAATGACAAGACGTCTGTCTTCTTTCCTCTGGTATTGAAAAAAATTGTAGACCTTGAACTGGACAATTCCTTGTTCTAATGTTTGAGAGGATGTGGCTAGTGATCTAAAAGAATCAGCCAGCCACAGCTGACGTGGAGAGGGTAAATGCTAGTGGAATCAGTTGGCTTTAGAAGGAGGCAGTAAAACCTCCAATAAACAGCTCACTAAACCCTAGTCTTGGCTTTGGCCCAAAGACCCCCACTAGGGCCTTAAAGTCTGATGGGAAGCTTTTAGTCTTATACCTGGCACTGACATCACCCTGGGGTCCAGCTGGCCTTATAAAAGTCTTTCACCCCTTCACAAGGCTGCCCTGCTCACCGTGCAGGGAAGACACCACTGTGTGTTCTTCTGGTAAGCCCAGTTCTCAGCCAAATAGGGAGCTCCATGTAACATTGTCTCTCTAAAGCCTGGCTCAGGGTATTCAGTGAGATCCGTCAAATGAACAAATGAACGTGCTTCCTCTCTTTCTGCCTGCAGTGAGGAAAGACAGCCTCTTTCCTCCTTTCTTGGACACCCCCATTTACTCTCCCCTGGGAGAATACATGACTCTCTGTGCACTAAAGTGACATTTAATGGGCATCCAAATCTGGAGGGGGGGCTGCAGTTAACAATACGAGCACTTATTTAACACTTGCTGAATGTGCCAGGTATAATTATAAGCATTTTATATGTTTTAATTTATTTAATCTTCCCAACAATCCTATGAGGTATGCTCTATGATTATTAGTCCCATTTTGCAGATGAAATCAATGAGGCCCAAAGGAGGTTTGTAACTAGCCTGATATTAGAATCTGAACACAGACATCGGACTAAGGATTCTGCCCTCTTAACCACTCAGTTTTAGTGGTGGACCCTACCAGCACAGCAGACTCCTGGAGAAGATGCCACCGGTGCACTGTGTCACTGTCCCCTCTGACCAGCTAGCACAAGAACAGATGGTGCATGGTCTCCTGACACCGGTGTATGTTGGACCTGGTGTTTCTGTTATCTAATGGGGACACTGAGGTGCAGAGCAGGTGGGTGTCTCACTCAGAGTGGCTCACCGCAGCAGAACCGGGAGCAGGGAGCAGGTGCACCGGCCCCTGCCATGCTGCTCAGGCACCTGCAGCAGAGACACTTACCTAGCACACCTCTCAGCCCACCATCGCCAGGTTCCTTCACCTGACGATGTGGCCATGCCTGACAGTCAGTCGATAGACACCTGCTATGTGTGAAGGGCCTCAGGCGCCAGAATGAAAAGAAATGGAAGCAACCTTTAAGGAACATTTAATCCAGCCCTTCAGTTTACAAATGCAGAAACTGAGGCAGCTTGCTCAAGGTTCCAACTACTTGGTAGCAGTGTGGGCAGCAGCGTCCAGGTCTCCCAGCAAGACACATCATGTGCTTTTGCTACTCTGTCATGCTGTGCTGAGCAGTGGCAACAGAGGTGCCAAGAGCCTCCCTTTCTCCCTGGAGGGCCTCACTCAGAGCCTCCCCTTACTGCCTGGAGGGCCTCCACTCAGAGCCTCTCCTTACTGCCTGAGGGCCTCCACTCAGAGCTTCCCCTTACTGCCTGGAGGGCCTCCACTCAGAGCCTCTCCTTACTGCTTGGAGGGCCTCCACTCAGAGCCTCCCCTTACTGCCTGGAAGACCTGCACTCAGAGCCTCCGCTTACTGCTTGGAGGGCCTCCACTCAGAGCCTCTCGTTACTGCTTGGAGGGCCTCCACTCAGAGCCTTCCCTTACTGCCTCTTCTCAGAGCCTTTCGCTGCCTTACTCCATGGGTCTGGGTGCAGCCCGGTCACTGCACCCTGTGGCTGTCAGTGCACAGAAGACACCCCTGCCACTTGGAGGAAAGTAGGCCCCCAGCCTGAGGGAGCCTCCTGGGCCTGTGTGTGAAAGGGCCCTCAGCAAGTCGTCCATCCTGACCAGCCCCTCCTACTCCTCTCTGAAACTTAATTAATCATGTTTGCATCTGGATCCAGACAAGACAATAGCAGGGATGTGTTTTTGGTTAGGAACTGAAGCTGCATTCGCAAAGGAATGTTGATTAGTTAGTGGTCGGTATCATTTTTCATGCCTTTTTAAGTTACAAAAATTTTAATATCAAAGCATTTCTCCCTGCACCGCACGTATCTATTTCTCATAAGTGCATTCTGCTGGCATAATTTTCTTTTCCTTCCTGCGGGCTCTGTTTATGAGATGATCCATCAGGTTGTCTCAGCGTCTCCATCCAGCCCTTTAGCAACCGGAGGAGTTCCAGGTGAGCCTGGAGCTGCAGCCCACAGCCTCTCCCCACGTGGAGGGGAAGGAGAGAGGCAGGCGAGGCCAGGATACCATACATCGGGGATCGGGAGCCGGCAAGCTCTCCCTCCGCACGTGCTGGGCCCTCATCATAAACACTGCTGATCTTTAGGATAGGGGCAGATCCCCGAAGGGAATACACTGTCCCAAACCTCCTTTAGACCATGGACGTTGAGGTCATTCCGAATGCTTCCATTTGGCCTTCAGTTCCGCTTCAGGAAAATGCTCTCAATCTGGGGAGATCTTCTAATGCAGGAAGCATGTCTTAATGTGTACAACATGCCCATGTGTGTAGAACATGTCAAGTCACAGATGATAAGTCATGGCAGAGAAGTAATTTTGGAAATATGCGGCCGAGCCGGAAATCTGTCTGCCTGACCAGCCCTCCAGCTAGACTTCTGTTAGGCGAAGGTGGTGGGGGAGTCACAGGAGACAGTAAGCTGCCTCTTCCTTCTGGTCAGTGACCCTTTCTGCTCGGTTGCAAACCTCATTAGACACTAAATGTACAACTTCAATGGGACTAACTGGTGGGGGCAACAAGAACAAGATGTTCTAAGACGCTCAGATGCAAGCTGACCTTTCCTCCACCCGAGAAGTCATCTGTGTCACTGGTCAATGATTTTCTGAAAGCCACTGGTCCGAGGGGATGAGGAGGGCTTCTCACAGGAAAGGATCACTGGGGGGGACAGTCAGGGGACTCCGTGTATGTTTGGGATATTCTGCTCCCCAAAGCAGTTTGGGTTTGCCAATACAGTGTTTGAATGAATCAGAACAGAGCCGCAGATAATTACTGGCACTCCGGACTTTGGCAAAGGAGACTGATTGTGTGGTGAGATATATAAACTGGGGGCTGACCTGGAGACGGAGAGGACTCTGGGGCAGCTAAATGTTAAACTCACATTCCCAGAAATCAACCAACTGATTAAAGAGTTATTTACTCAAGGAGCCAAGTGCCAGGCATGGTGCTAAAGGTGTGCTATGCCCCTCTGCCCCAGGCTCTCCGTCAGGCTGCCCTCACTTGGTCTCACTCTTTGCCTTCTACACCAGGGTTTTTCAACCTTTTTTACCTCACGGTACACTTGAACCTATAGTTAAACTTCTGCAGCACACTTAAATTATGTTGATCAAAAAAAAAAAAAAAAGAGTAAATCAAAGAATATATTTACTGTGCTTTTAACTTCTTTTGAAAATAATTTAATTAATAATCCTTAGAAAGGTTTGCAGAACACCTAAGACCCTCTCACAGCACCCCCGTGTGCTGCAGCAAACTGACTGACAATCACTGCTTTACCCCCTCAGGCTTCTTCCTGGGGGTTGGCCGGGGACTAGGGTGCATATTAAGTTGTGATACACCGCAGCCCTGGGGAAAAATGTTAGTGTGTCTGTTTTTATAGTCAGAGACACAGTTAAGAAAGTTGTCAGAATCAAACTAGAGTCATTTTATATTGCTGGGGATGCCTGTGAAGGGAAGTTTCTTACTCACATATGCCTGATAACAAAACTATCACAAAGGACTGCAAAAACTACAATTTTGTGCAAAGGCCACTGCAACCTCATGCAGAAAATACTTCTGCAAGGATGTCTGTCCAGAAACTGTTTGTCCAAACTTGGATTGGTGCCACACTTGTTACTGATCCTTACAGCCAAAGATAACTGGTTCCAATAACTTATCTAACCCTCATTTTGCTTTAAACTACTCCCTTCCTCGACCTATTTGAATGTGCATATAAATTGCTACAGAACACAAATTCCCACTGTGGTGCTGCTTCAAAATGGATATCACTTCCCTTTATAGAGTCTTCCCTGTTTGTTATTAAGTCTGGCAAAGCAGGAATTAGCAAGCTAGATAGCTTGTGGGCCAGATCTGGCCTGCTGCCTGGTTTTGTAAATAAAGTTTTATTAGAACACAAATCACACTTATTTGTTATAGTATTGTTTATGATTGCTTTTCTGCTATGCTGACAGGGTTGAATAGTTGAGACAGACTGTATGAACCACAAATCCTAAAATATTTACCATTTGTCCCTTTCTAGAAAAAGTTTGGCATGGGTGTAAAAGATTTGCCCATTTCCACAAATAAGAGTGGAGAGTCAAATGTTAAAAATAAAGTTTACTCGGATTTCCTGACTTCTTCCCCAAGACCAAAGTATAGATTGACCTTCTCATCAGAAAGTTTTTTGTTTTGTCTTCAGTATTTTGAAACTTTGTAATTCCTGCCCCCAGTGGAAAATGACTAAAATATGAAATGGGCATGATAGAAAGCAAAGAAGGGAAGTGTCTTGAAACTTATAGCCCAGCAATGTATTTTGGAAACTAGGAAATGACTCTAGCCTGTTAACCTTGTTTTTGGTTTTGTTTTTTAGCTATTTTGCGCTGTCTTCTTGGCTAGAGTGCTATGGTCTCAGATAGGCTCCCTGCAGCCTCAAAGTGGCTGCCTCAGCCTCCCAAGTAGCTGGGACCACAGGCATCATCAAAACCTCTGGCTAGTTTTTCTATTTTTAGTAGAGATGAGGGTCTGCTTCTCTTGCACTCCCAGAGTGCTAGGATTTCAGGCATGAGCCACCACATCCAGCCTGAATATTTTTAAGGCCTGATTATGAACTCAGAACTGTGACCCTCCTTGGCTGCTGATTTAAGGCAGAAGTCAGACTCTGGAGTAGGTTTGTGTTGATTCTAGACAGCCACTTGTGGTACAAACAAAAATCAGGTAATTTTCACTCATTTGTTATAAAATTCTGAAGTATTTATGAATTTATTTTTACTACAGATATAAGTTTATAAAGCATGCATAAACAAAATGACACTTTAGGATATTGTGAGCATATAAAAATGTTCTACGGGAAGAACCCACCAGCTACGGTGTATGTGGCTGGCACCCTAGCTGCTGAGCTATAGGCGCTGAGCCGAAGGCCCATGTTTTAAACATTCTACTCTACAATCTCGCTTTCCCAGGCAGGAGAAATTTGGTGCCTTTGCAAAGTCAGGCTCATGAGCTTGCCCTGAGATGCTTTGTGAAGCCTCCCAGGTGGTCAGGTGCCTCTGTCCTCAAATCACAGATGAAGCTATCCCCTGGTCAGGGGTCCAGATCTTTTTCCCTTCTTGTTAGGAGGCTGCTACGTGAGAGCCTCATGGTATCTGAAGATTCACCAGAACTCTTGAACACCTTGGCACTCGTCTGGATCACCGAATTGATGGACTGTGCAGGTTGTGGCCCACGAGGGATGGGCTGACGAAGACGAGGAGAGTGGCTATATTCATGAACTCAAGAGCGTCCATATGAGACACCATCCAAATCTTCTGGGAAAAGTTCCAGGCTGACAGTGAGGTCTGCAATGACGTGAAGGAACGGTTGCAATTTTCATAGCTCTGGGTCAGCTCAGCACAGCATTACAGCCTTCTCTGACAAGTGACAAGCCTTCTTTTAGTGACAAGCCTGTGTGGAGTGTTGGGTGTCAGGGCATCCAGGACATTGGCCCATCCCTTCTGGCATTGAGGTGGCAGGTGCAGCCTACAGCCTGTGGTGGAAGAGTCTGTGGCACCTCCAGGACTCATGTCGGGCACTTGCAGAAAAGCCCTGCGGTAGGCAAGGTCTGACCAGCTGCTGTCAATCATCACTCTTAAAGGACCCTCCAGCTCAGACATTTAGAATTATTTCCTAATCCTCAATCTTATAAAAAGAACTGTCATTAGATATCTGTAGGGATTAGTTTAGAATATTTGACAAGGGGAATCACTTCACCCTCCCAAAAACCCAGGGAGAGAAAGTAGCCCTGTCTCTATTTCACAAAAGAGGAAAGTAACCCAGAGAGATTAACCGTGAGCTCCGGCTCCCTCCCACAGCCTGAGAAGCCGCAGCTCTGGGCTCCAGGTGTCTACAACGACTCCAAGGGCAGCCTGGCAGGGGAAGGCAGGTCACAGAGAACAGCGTGAAGGCTGCGCCTCCCAATCACTTGTGCAGGCCGACCCCCGTACAGGGACCCCTGAAATTCAGCCACTGTTCTGCTCCTTGAGCCGTGAACTCCAGCAAGGTCCTGGGCTCTCTGGGGAAGCTCCTTTCCCTAATGTGCACAGAGGGGCCCTGAGGGGGTGGGTGCCTCTCTGCCCCTGGGTGCAGGTGTAGAGAGGTTGGGCTGGAAAGAGGCAGCAGATCCGCCCCTCCCTGGGGAAGGCAGGCAGGGTGTGGACTGAACTTGGGACGCTTCCCAGGGCAGCTTCTGCTTTGTTGGGCTGTGTGTTGTTCTGCTCCAGCCGCTCCTTCTCACCACAGAATGATGGTGTTAAGTCATCCTGCAGGATGTTCACCCATCAGAAGTGTGTTGCAAGACCAGGGCAAGCGATGAAAAAGAGGAAAGATGACAGACAAGAGGAAAGCATGTGCTCAATTTAGACATTTAAAAAGTCATTGCAAACAAAATGTCAAGTTAGCCCATTTCCCAAGATCATGGAGGAATGGAGTTTTAGGAGAAAATAACCAACAAATATTCTACAGGAATTGTGGGCCCAGTGGTCCCCCTAGACTCTGAAGACAGAACGATTAGTGATAGAAGCACCAGGATTCATCAGAATGTAAATTCCTCCCAGTCAATACTCGGACACAAAGGCAGTTTCTGTCTTTCCTTCCTCCAGCCTCTCCCCCACTCACCTGTGAAGGGCACGTTTGGGTCCTTTACTCCGCCCCCCCTCCCTGAATTGTCTGAGAACACCAAAGTCTCCCAGTGGAAACATACAGGACCTTAACTCCCACCCTTGTCCCTGGTCGACCCCTGGGGCTGGGGGTGGGGCGGGACGCAGAGGGACGCGGAATGAGAAAAGTCCGCAGCCTAGCGTGAGGCCTGGGGGTGGATGGGACCAGCTTCCAGAGCTCAGGCCACAGTCCACCTTCTCTGTCACAGACAGGAGTCACAGCAGTTAACTCCTGCCCTGTCCCCCAGGGCCAGGTGTGATGTGAGGACTCCAGGCTGGAGTCAGGACCGGACAGGCTTGGGGACATCAGGGCTAAATGAAGCCCAGGCTGAGATGGCCGGTACACCCCCCGCCCTGCTCGGGCTGCCAACCACGGAGAGAAGGCGCTGGCAAGAGCCCAGAGAAGATCCCCCCCAAGAAATATATCGTGTGCTGACACTTTTACGACCCCGGCAGGCTTGCAAGACACAGGCCCGGTGCTCAGCTTTGCTTCCCCCTGCCCAGCTTGACATCACATGCGCGCCCGGGGGCTGCCACTTGGAGTCAGGAAAGCCCGTATATTTCCCTCCTCAGATAGACCTAGTGGTTCTAGTCAGGTGCAGAAAGCCAATAAATCACCAGCGAAGTCTCGGCGTATCTATCAGTCAGGAGGCTTGTCATCTTCCCGGCCTTGATCCACATGAAAGCCGGGAGCAGCAGGGGCGGGGCGGGCGCAGCCCTGGGACACCTGGTGGGGAGCTGGGTCCCCGGGATCTGCAAATGTTCACAGCTCAAGAAGGGGGAGAGTTACACCTCCCTCCTCCTACAGGCGCTTCCTTTCACTTTGAAGTTGGGAGGCTCAGGGCTGGGGGAGGGGGAGGCGAGCCCTCCAGCCTGGGGCTTTTAACATTCACAGCACGTCTTCTTTGAGGCTACTTGGGGAGGAAGGAAAGCTATAAAGAAAGTGGGGGACCTTCCCACAACTCAAGAACTGTGTGTGTGTATGTGTAGGGGAATGATTTCCCACCATGCTGCCCTGTCTTGAATCTCTATGCCTGACTGAGTACTTGAAGCAGGAGTGGGGACTTGTGTGCCAGTCCCACCAGGCAGAAGGGGCCTCTCGGATAAGTCCTTTCCCATCCTTGGGTTCTTCCAGTTAGCAGGATAGTGTCTCTGGAATAGGATGGACCTTGATTCAAATCCTATCTCTGCCTCTGTCACCTTTCCGACTTTAGTAAATGTACTTTGACTTTATGGAAACAGGACACAGACTGAAAGAGTAAATGATTGCCCAAAGCTGGGAAGCTACAATTTGAACCCAGACTGTTTGGCCATGAAAGCTGTACATTAAACATCGTCCTCTATTTCTGGTTCATGTGGGTCAGAAAGGGCTTGTCCCCTGTCGCCCATTCTCTGTCCATAAGTAAGTTACATTACATTATTGCAAATCAAGGGATTCTGTGAAAGGGAGTTAATGATCTCAAGAAGGGCCCTGGCATGAGTCACTTTGCCCCTCTGCCTCTCTCAAGGGACTCTTGATGTGTCTTCTGAGAGAATGAGGGATTCTCCAAGTCATTTTAATCTGTTGCATATCCCATTACTTCCCCACGACTCTCCCTGCTCTCTACTGTACACACACACACACACACACACACACACCCCAGGATGAGGGTTGCCAGATTTACCAAATGAAAATATACCTGGAATCGGCCTGGCGCCTGTGGCTCAACGGGCTAAGGCACCAGCCACGTACACCTGAGCTGGCAGGTTTGCATCCAGCCCGGGCCGCCAAACAACAATGACGGCTGCAACCAAAAAATGGCCAGGCGTTGTGGCGGGCGCCTGTAGTCCCAG